>CAJUYH010008495.1:0-15365 GCA_910591685.1 Galerucella tenella
GTGAAAATATTCCGAAAAAAAAGGATTACACCAATGACAAGTTGCTTCTAGAAAAATAGTGAAAGGAGTCACTATTTGATGCACCCATTATATTTTTTTGTATTGAAATCCACTATATTTAAAAACACTGATAGATTATTCATTTGAGTCTGTCAAGATAACGTCTAATTGGTTTTAATATTAACTCGACCAACTGACTTACAAGGCTTTTATAATATACAATAATCCAGCCCTTGTCTAATCGAACACCCCCTGTAATAATTCAATAGTTCGACACTGCCCTGCAAAACTTTTGTCGGAACTGAAGCGTTATTTATTTTATTACTTGCTAGTCATTACGTCTCATTAGCTGTACTATGATAATATATTTACCTAGCATCCAAATAGTATGTAGGTAGTAAGGGAGTAGAAAAAATATTGTTCAAGATTTCGAAGTAAGAAGAGAAAATAAAAATGGGAAATAATGGATGTATTTTAATATTGAGTTACTTAGTAAGAAATAATGTAAAAGAATTTGCAACTTATCTATTGAAAAATTAATTAATAAATTTAGGCAAAACCATAACACATGAATATCGGGGTGAATATCTTCAAATAGAAGTAATAATTATTTTACATAAAGAAAGAAATCTTTATTTATGTAGAAAATATTTTTCAAACAAAGTTTTTCATTCGCTGTCAATTTTAATATAAACCAATAAATGATTAATGTTATAAAATTAATTTACGATCAGTCATTCTACCGTTTGCCAGCAATAAGAAACTTTACCATGTGGCAACTAACAATATGTAAACGTGCGTTCGCTTTGGAGGCTGAACTAATTTATTTCTAATTTAATTTTGCATTTTAATCAAGGTACCTACAAGTTAGAATTAATAAGAAATTCTAAATGCTTCTCTCAGTAAGTTATTATCCACCGCAAATCGAATTGGCAAACCAGTTTGATTACATTATGTATCGTATCCCTTTGAAGTTTCTTTCCATCACAATAGGGACACATGTTAAAGCGTAACCGATTAAATTAATTCCATAAAGCGTACCTCTTCCGTTACACATATCTGGGTTTTAACGTGTCAATTAACCAAAGCATTAAAATTCCTCTTTAAAAAAACTATCCCCTGGACCACACACGGTGCACAAAATTTAAAGAATTTTTTTTTCGGTTTACCTTGTAACGAAATCTAAAGAAGTCCGAAAGAATGTTAATTATCCACATCACTTAATATATTACACTCACTTTAAAATAAGGTAGCGATTACCGCGCGAGTATCGGAACAGTTATTCACGATAATCGCGGCAGCGCGCAAAAATAAAACATAAAACAAACACTTGAGCGATTCGAAACCGAACTGTCAAAAATTGAAAAGCGCGACTAGTGAGTTTCTATCGGTCGACAGACGGTTTGCAGAGTCAACCTAAACGCGGATTGGTTGAATGGATTGTAATAGTACTGGCAGGCTGTCAGCATTTCAGACATCACTATACGGAGCGCACGCAAGTCTACGTCCCTCCTTCTCTAGCACTAACGTTGTTCGATGGTTATCTTTGTCTATCGCTCACGCGGTCCAATGTTAGTTGTCATGCCGACTGTTTTTCAAAGCCTCCTACCCTTATTTTCTAACACTGGAATCATAATTCCTATAATATTTACCTACCTATACGGTCAGCGCGTAGGTACACTGATAGAAATCTTTTATTGGGCAATGTTATATATTATTTTTTCTTGTATCATTATATTATATGATAATATATAACCGCTTGTGAAGAAACTGGGACGGAAAAAAATGGTTTTGACATGATCAACAATAAATTTACTTTCTAAAACATATGTAGAATTTATTTTATTCTTCTACTGTTGAATTGTTAGGACAATGATGGACACATTTCTTAGCAGCATTTGATATTATTTGCTTTTTTCCACTACTAGCTGTAAAGTTGTCAATTATTGCTTTTTCTAGCCAACTGAGAAGTTGAATTTCTCTATTAGTGGTTAATGATTTTGAGAATTCAGGGATAGTAGTTTAACAAAAACTTGTGCAACATAATTTTGTATACCAAGGAGATTGTCTTTAACATATTTGCTGCTTGAAATTACCTATCAAATACCTTCCTATGAAATTATTTGAATAAAAATGCTATTCGCAAGAAAATTAATTGAGTTATTTTCTTCATTTAAAAATTCAAAAAGTCAATAATGTACTGGACTTTTCAATTTACAGAAAACCAACACATACTGATGTGACTATACCATATGATTCCAACCACCCCATGTCACATAAACTAGCAGCATACAATTCGATGATTCATAGAGCATTTTCGGTTCCTATGAACAAATTTAATTTTGATAGAGAAATTAATACAATTAAACAAATAGCCACATCCAATGGTTATCCTTTACATTTAATAAATAAATTACTTAATAAAAAAGAGAAAAAGATGGCGTTACAACTAATATTTCCTAAACAAACTAAAGAAGTAACAAATTACAAAACCATCACTTATGCTGGTAATATTTCCAATAATATTTCAAAGATAATATCTTCAGCAACAAATACAACAATTTCTTTTAAAACAGAAAACAATGTAGGTAGAATTTTGCTAAATGTAAAAACAAAAATAACCCCATTAAGAAAATCTGGGATATACAAACTTAAATGTCCGGATTGTAATGCTGTCTATCTTGGTCAAACCAGTCGTAATTTTGAAATTAGGTACAGTGAACACTTACGAGCATACAGATTAAAACAACCAGATAAATCACATTATGCAAAACACCTACTTGACACTAAACATTCAGTAACACCTAACACAGAACCAGAAATACTACATGTTTGTGATAAGAAGCAAGAACTGGACTTCCTCGAAGAATTAGAAATTAGAAGACACTTAACAGACCCACAATATGAAGTCCTCAATGAACAGCTGAATCTAGGAAGTTCTCCATTATTAAACTGTCTTCTTAAGTAATAATTGTAAAGATCAGCAGATATAGTTTTCCTGGTTTCCTATATCATTGCACAGTTATACTGATCTTAAATGGGACAAAGATATCCAGAATATCCCCATAGGGCTAATAATATCAAAGCTACTATTTGTAAAATCTTCTTCTTTTTTCTATTCATATATATTAAGTCAATCACTAGATAGGGCACTATTTGGACTAGCCAAATATATATCAAGTATACATCATGTCAAAAGTAACTTCTGTCATTCTGATGATGATATTTATATCGAAACAATTGTCAATTTACTTGCAATTTACACATTTTTACAAATATATTGTGGAGTCATTTAAAAACAGTTAGTTTCATTTAAAACCATATAAAAATAAGGTATCTAAATTATAAAAATCATTATTATCTTTCCTTACAAAGAAACACAGTAAGTATGTGACAGTGAAAATACAAAATATACAAACAAATACTAATAGAGACTTAAATTAATTAAATAATTAATTAGCATTGTATACAGGAACACGAAATAAGAAGCAGAATAGAGCAGACCAGGCAAGCTTTCATGGATGGATAGAATATCATCAATGGTAAAAGGGGGGCTGAACAAAAAAAATCTTTGGGTTTGGTTAGGGAATGTTTTTTGTACATTTTTGTTAAAAAGTAAATATCAACCTACTGATCGCCAGTTTCCGAAAGTAGTAGAAAGTATAGTTCATAAAGGAATTGTCTATTGTATTTACTAAAATATGATGATTCCAAATACTTCATCAAATCGCTTTTATCACTACCACAAGGAAAGATAAACGGCTATTTAAAAATAGTTTTGAACACCCTCACGCCAAACTCGAGTCATAAAATTGTAATGTATCAAAAAGAAAAAATTATGACATTCACAGAAAACTAGGTACTAGTACAGAATACATAGCCACTTGATAATTCGAGCTAGACCAAAGTGGTTTAAGTTCAAAAATAAAGATCAAAACTGAGAAAGTAGGTGTAAAACCAGATGTTACTGAAGCTTGCCAGTAATGCAAAACAAAATGTTACTGAAAAGAAAAGGTATAAATCTGTTTCAATGATAGATTAGACAGATTGAACTCCGTCCAAAGCTAGATTACTTCGCTGAGAATCTGTAGGTCAGCAGAAAAAGTTTTCCAAACGAGTTTCGTTAATTGGGGTTTGCAATCCTTTTAATATTATATATCTATAAAATAAGGATGAGAAGGTTGCAGGTAGTAGATATTCAACCTGAAGAAAAAATAACACCAATTTCAGTGATACAAATCCATCAAAACGGAGTATAGTCAACAACAAACCGGCATATATTATATAATTCTTAAATAACTAACATTAATAGATGCAAGCATTTTTATCAATAGGTACATCAATACCCTCATAGTCATTCAAAGTTTAATTGGGCCCTCTGTTACTTCAATATAATTTCCTTCCATATTAAGTTTATTAAGCTCAATATTAAGCATCTGTTTGGTATTTAAATACTGTACGCCAATAACACTAGTAGTTATAATTTAAAATTGTCATTTTGTTAAGAAAATAATTTTTTTTCAACATATTAAAATTTATGCAACTTTAAAACTTGAATTCTCGGTATTGCCATGTTATTATCTCCAATAATTTTATTATGTGGTGGCTATTGGACGATACATTGTAAACGTAAGCGGTCATTTAGCCCGTGCGGATTAATGTGGACCACACAGACTCGAGTAATTTTACTTGTCCGAACTCGCGATCACGACAAATTATAGTAAACTGCTCCACACAACTCAAGTCGGTATTTACAGTATCACGATTTACGTAATTGTACTCGATTGCGACAACTCAATTTATAGAGAAACTCGATATCTCCAAATTTCTTGTTTAACGGGAACTTCGAGAATAAAGGAAATAAAGAGATTAGGTTAAGTGGGAAGATTGGAACGGATTATTTGTTATTCATAGAAGAAGTTTCCACATACGTGAGACAAAATACAACTCGTATTATGTCACTGCCAGAAAGTGATTATACATACTTATATTTTCTACATAAGTTACAATAAACTCCGCAGAGAATAAGAGTTTATACTATTAACGCCATACAAATTTTTGAAACACTTTTGACAGACATTGAATTACACTTCCAAGTTAAATGGAGTCGGTATAATCGACAAGATTCAACCAACCGTTTGCATCTGTATCTGTATCTGTAAGAATTTGAAGGGTGAACCCACAGCACTTAGGCCACAATTGGTCCATTGTGCATCCTTCTGAGGTTCAGACTTCCTTCTGGCTCGTCATCCTTCCTTGTTTGAAGTAGGCGATAACGTCGCCGGAAGTAAGCTCCCTCATGCTGGCTTGTGTTAGCATGTACTCACCAAATACAGAAAACCTAAATTGCGAGAGCGTCGGACATTCACAAAGAATGTGTTCGACAGTCTCATTTTCCTGTTCACATCCCCTACAGAGTGAAGTGTCAGACAGACCCAGTCTGTAGAGGTGTTTTCGTAGGTGGCAGTGACCGGTCAGAATACCCGTGGCTGTCCGAAGGTTCTGTCTGTTCATAGTCACGTATTTTTTTGCTACTTTGCTGTCCGAATACTGCAGCAGTTCTTTGGCAATCCTGCTACCTTCTGCATCGTCCCATCTACCCTTAAACTTTTCAAGGGAGTGTTCCTTTATTAGGTCAATCATAGCTGACGCCGACAGACCTAATCGCGCCTAATCATTGCGTCTGAGAGCTCAGTGAACTCAACTCCGTACTCAATATCTATCTGTTGAAAGGCCTGCTAGACAACTTAGAAACCTAGTCACACCTGTCTAATTTCGCGGACACACTTAGCATTGTATCATAACATCCGTGTGCAAGCGAATGTTATTAAGAAGTTATATGTGGTTCACCACAATCCTTTCTTTTTACTTTAAAGATTATCTTGTAAATATCGATTTCTTTTCCATATACATGAATCTCTTTACCTCTGTACCTTTTTGGTAACTATCTAGCCACGTGGTGGTTTTAACTATCGGTTTCAATTGATTATAAATCAACTATAAGTAAATGCCTGCTGAATGCGTCCTTTTTTTCAACTTTTGACTGTACCTTCATCTTTTTTTTTTAAGTATCATAGGAAAAATATGAATGGTTTACTAACAAGAATCTTCTATAACATGGTGTCATAAATCAATATTATATCGAAGGTATTTTTCACGACCCTAACCAACCCTATAATATTATAAAAGGGTACAAATTTGTTTTGTATAGAAAAACCGCTGGTTCTATTGTTAACTACTGAAGGCAGAATTTGTAGATATTCCCGAGTAAAATGGTTGGTTACTTAGTGCTAATTTTAGTTTGGGAGCAAAATAAGACTTTCAAGATATTTTATATAAAGTATAGATAGCGTGATAACCTTGTCATCTATTTTGAATAAAAAATTATCGAAATGGAAAATTATTTAATATTTTAGTAACAATATTTTCAACTCGGTTTTGTATTTGGAAAATTCAAAGTAACATAAACGGACCTTCCGTTACCTTAAAAAGAATTTCAGATGCTTTTAGAATAAATAAATAACGAACAATAGTAAAATAATAGTTCCTTAATTTGGAGACCGAATTGTTGTAAAAACCTTGGTTGAATTAGTTACATCATCAACACTTTTAATCACTTGTATTTTCCAAGTACATAATTCGAAAATGTGTTTTGCTTTTTAAAATGATGCTAAGACTATTTTAACAAAAATGAAACTCGAAATGTGAGAAAATTGTAACTAAATTTCACTTATGTCACTTTTTCAATACATAGGTAAGTTAGGGGTTGTTATTTTTCCAAAAATAACGAAACGAAACCAAAAAATATATTCACTTACATACTTTCGGTGAAGACTAAAATATATTGTCGAAGAAGTTGGTGAGACAATTGAAATTGCTACACATTAGGTTCATACCTGAAACAAGAGAAAATTATATGAAAAATTTGAAACAAAAAACCAGTGAAATATAATTAATATATTGTATACCTATATTAGCACAGAGTACACCAACTAACAAGAGACGAAATAAAGTAGTTTTCGTGATCGCAAATTTGTGTGCACATGCGTGAATTAATTAGTTTTTCTGTCAATGTCAAGTCGTCACTTCCGTTCATTCCCGTTAGTTCACCGTGTATTATTTTAAGGTAAGGTTAAAAATGAGCTACTTCTCATTAACTCATGAGATGAATAATAAAAGATGTTCTCATGTTAGTAGTTAAAAAATAGATTCTATAGTTCTAATTGGGAGGGATGTTCATCAACACTACTATTTTCCTTAGTGTGGTTATGGTTTTATTTCGAATCAATACTCGTGTAACTTTTCTCAGTGTATCAGGTAGTTTATGTTTCAATGGCTTGACGTATTTCCTCTCAATATCGTGTCCGACTTCAAAGGAACCGACAAAGCTTTCGTCTCTTGTTAGATGGTGTACTCTGTAGTTTCATGAAAATTTCCTGATCATGGAAAGGTACGATTTGGAAATATGATCTATAAAAAGGTTGAATTTTCTTTTTTTTAATATATTTCAAAGCTAATGAAAAAAAAAAGAAATTTTACAAAAAAAACAGTACTATAACAAAAATAGATACGTCTTTTTGTTCTTTTTTCGCATTACCAATGAAATTAAATGCAATTTTTCGGACCTCATCTCCTACGGACAGCTCTTATTGTAAGGAAACCAGCTAGACAAAATAACTTATTTATTTTATGAAGGTACAAAGTAAAAATCATTTAGGGCAGACACACAGACATGCAGTAAGCTACCCTTTTAAAGACAGTTGAAAATAACTTCCGCTAAACACTAGAATTTTTATTGTTTTAAATTTAATTTCCTGTGTGACCGGTCCTGGAAAGTAATTACATCACTACCTCGCGCTAAACCAGGAAGCGGTGGGTATATATCGTCCCAATATTTTATCAACTTCATCCCGCAGCCTTCAAGATAACTATCGCTCATATTCGTATTCCTTTTTATTTGTTTTAATTACTTTTAATGGGTCTATTATTCCAAATGGATAACGAATGCAGCCTTCTTCACTAAATCATACAATATGGCAGGCTTATACAGTTTACTAGAGAAGGCTCAATTATTACAGTGGCGTATATCTAAAAGAAGAAATTATGTGGTAAATGAAGAAGAGCTCGAAAACTGGACTAATACAAATACTAAGAATAATAAAAATGTTTCAATATTAGTTTTGATAGAAAGTTTTGCTTGTTCTGAAACCTCATATTATATATATATATATATAATCAGAACCTTAATATACCCTAAGGTGTTAAGGTGTTTTCAATTGTGTACAAATTTAGCCCACTCCCGTTTGTTACCAGCCTTTAACTTCGCCTCCTGCCGATTTAGTCCACGCTCTTTCAGAATTTCCGCTACTGCATCATCCCAGGTTTTTCGTGGTCTTCCCCTTGGTCGCTTTCCACATGCTTTTGTTTGCCATATCACTTTTGCCTGTTGTCTGTTTTTCATGCGTACTAAGTGGCCATACCATCTTAACTGATTCCTTTCTATGCTTTTTCCCAGTGGTTCTACTTCTAGCTGTTCTCTTATATAATCATTTCGAATTTTGTCCCTTCTTGTGATTCCTAATACTGCTCTCAGATACTTCATTTCAACCGCTTGTAATTTTCTTTTTGTCTCTTTCGTAAGAACCCAGCTTTCACTCCCATACGTTAAAATTGGTTTAAAAACGGTTTTATAGACTGTCATTTTTGTTCTTTTTGACACTTCTTTCTTGCGGATGAAAGTATTACTTATTGCATAATACAGATTGAGGGCACTTTTAATGCGTCCATTAATTTCATAAATGAAATAAAATACAAGTTTTTCAAAACCCGTCTCATTTTATAGCCAGTTTTTTGAAAATCATATGAATTTTTGCACTCGACTTTGCTAATTAAAGGATGGCTGGAAGAATATTTTCCTGGGCGATGGATGTGTCATTATGGACCAATATTTTTTCTTGCCCGATCCCCTGATTTAACTATTTTGGATTGTTTTTATGGGGTTTACGCATAATATTGAAAACTTGAAACGAACTATCATTTATGCCGTTAACGAAATTACCCCAGACAAAGAATTTAGAGAGATAATTGAGAGATGTTTTGAAGTTGGAGGAGGATATATTAAATAGACGTTTTTTGTTTACTTAGCGTTTCTCACATTATTATTCTGTATTGTTATTTTTGCTAATGATTATAATTCTTGAACAGTTAACATTGTTGCCAAATATTTATTAAAAAATGACAATTTGAAATTTATTTACAAAAGTTGTTACATTGTTAACGTCACGCATTAGATTAATATATTATTTTTACGACAGCCTCGATAAATTTTGACATATTCCACAGACATGTATATTCTTCAGTGTATTTATAATTATAAGTAGATTTTTAATTAATCACTTTGTTTAAATATTTTCTCTCTTTTTACCTAAACCGCTTACCCAAACCCCAAATTAAAATTCATTATGGTCTTCAAACTAACATCTTTCAAGCTGGGTTGCTAATTCATATATTTTCCCTCTCCCGTAGAACCGTTTTGAATTTGGAGGACGCCCCTGTCACTCAACTAAAAGTCTCAATTAATAATAATAGCATAGAGAGAAGACCCTTTCCATGGCGGACTCAAGGGGGCGGACTGGACAACCGTTCAGTATTTGTATTGTTTGAGCCGTTACAATAGGGAGTCCAAACGACGGCCATTATTACAAGGATGGCACCGAATTTATCGATTTTAAAAGGGTGCAATTTTTTAATATGAATTTTTTTCTATTTAATAAAGCTTTCGGTATTAGTTTTGTCAAAAACGTATATAAAACAATGATATAAACTGTTGATATAGTTTGAAATTTGTTTGTATGTAAAGTGGACTGAAGGTTATTATTTTAAAAATTCCACACTTGTGATTTTTAACCAATCAGAACGTGTATTTCTGTCAGATCACCATAGCAACGGATGAATTTTATCGGAAATTTTTTCCTGGTGGGTACCCAACAGCGAATTATACTGTAAATTTTTTTGACGTTTATAATGACAGAATATTTTTTTTGACAATCTAATTTTTATTTGTTTACATAATAAATTTGATTAATTTCAACAAAGAGCTTAAATGTTTTCTAAATTCATGGACCATTATGATTGATGTTTATATCAAAAACGCAATTATTGTATACTATGACAGGTTGATTCGAAGTTGCTTGCTCTTGATGTAGAGATTCTTGGACTGTCTTTGCAGAAGTTGAAGCAGACCTCATTGCGTCAATTATATCCTGATGATGGCCCTAGTCAATTTGCAGATATGGTTTTATGGAGTGACTGCTACCATGCCCTGTTATTTTAATTAATTGCTGTTCTCCAATTCCCGTTTTGGATAGAGTTGAAACAGCAGTGGCCCTCGCAGAATGATTTGTTATCTTGATCTTGTTGACATCGATTCCAATCACTGATGCCGCCGATTTGAACCAGGAAGATATTGTATTCTGTCCAACCGGGCTGTTCTTGTACCAACCTTTGGAATTGTGGTGGTGCCAGTTTGGATTTAGAGTTAAAAATAAACGATTCGTTTTGATGAGTTGGTCTCGCTTGCTTATTAGTTTTTTGAACAGTCTTACTGAGCATAATTCTTCATTGACTGTATTCGGTACAAGCCACTTACTGTCGGCCATTCTTTTTGAACCGCCTTGAGTGGTCTTGGAGAAAACCGGGTTATACTCAATGCGTCCTGTTGGTTTCCCTTGATTGTCAATTTCCTCCACAAAATATTCTATTGTTGCTGCCGCTCCTTCATTTCCTCTCCAGGCCAATTCATGAGCAGCAATGTGAAAGAACTTTATTTGCAATCCTTCCGGAGTGTTTTTGTCCCAAAGCTCAATAATCTTTATCAATTCGTCTGCTGATGGTGCGGATGAACTTGCCTTTCTCTTGGTTGGATCTATTTGTAGCTTCCGACGCTTAGCATTTTTTGCAGCTCTTGCGTTGACAAATTCTATGTCAGAGAATAGATTAAATTTGCGATTATACCTTTCGAAAAAATATTCCTGCAACTGCTTAGCTGTAGAATTCCATAGAACTTTGATAACACTCTCCTTGTGGTCTTCGGAGTTCTTTTTTCGCATGTTGAAGGCATAGTCTTCAAGAATGAGCGCCAGTTCTTCCACAGGTATATCCGCTCTGTCAAAATCATACGCTTTTTCTGTGCAAAAGTTTATAAACTGCTTCCATACACTTGTCTTCGATTTCCTAGTATTCGCTGGTGTCAACTGCTTAATATTCTGGCAAATATTTTCTTTACTTTCTTGACCGAAGCGAGACATTTCTACGTCGTGCTGTTTTGACAAATTTTTGACAGGAATAATTTCTAGTTTAGAGTTTGACTGAGTTGCCATGGTAACTGAATAATCAAGTTGACAAAACCTGTTTTGCAAGAACTTGATAAAGACGAAAATTGATGTTGTTGGAAACACATTTGGTGTGGAATTTTCTTACCGAATACCACACGAGGTCAAATTATTTCCGGAAATTTTTTCTCGCCCATGAAAATTTCCGGAAATAATTTGACCTCTAGTGGTACCTATTACTAGTGAAAATTTTTTGACAGTTCCAAGAACCAATAAAATTTTCTATCCGAATAACCCTCGGACATTGATAAATGCTCAACAAATTTATGACAGATTTCGAAAGCTTGTTGCTTGGAAACAGACCGACGCCGAAGACAATTATCAATGTCCTTGGGTTATTACTAGGTACTGATAATTATTTAGAATTTATTTAAATATCTTTTCATTCAAGTGGAATTCTTTAGAAGCAGTTATTTTTATTTATAACATTAAGGGCGAGTTGTTTCTAACACTTAAACCTGGTTTAATGATAACTGGTGTTTAGACTGTGGCTGATTGATGTATTTATTATCAACGATTACATGTCTAAACATCAGTCATCATTAAACCGAGTTTAGGTGTTTGATACAACTCGTCCTTATAGGAGTAGATTTCTCAAAGTAAATTTAATTTAGACTACAAGTATTATAAATATATTTTTTAGATGAATATTCATAACCAACGATCATTTCTTTCCATCTAAACTGATATATAGCTTAATGGGTTTCCTAATATTTGTCACCTCTTCCTTCCCATCACAAGGACAACTTCTCATACACCTGCTCACTACGTCATATTATCAAGATACACCTTTTCGAATCCTCTTCTTTTATTTCACAAGTTGTCGCTTAAATTGACACATATTTATTAAATTAACATTTTTGCGAACCTGTACCGTCAAAAAACAGAATCACATATCATCACGAAAGCAGGTTTTGTAAATAAATTTCTCGATTCCAGTTTTTCTGAATTCAATTTAATCCTATGATTGACACTTTTAATACCCCCTTAGTCCACCACTGTTGATAGCGAAGGGTCGGTCATCTACCATCCCCATCACCTACATCCTGCGAGAGTGCGAAACACCAAAAAAAAGGTCGGGGATGACTAATACTGGGTGTCAGCATCGTTACGGCTACCATCTAAAACTCTAATGAATCTATTATGTATGGAATGAGCTTCACTAGTCTTTGTCACCGGCGACAGAAGTTCGAAAAGAAGCGCTGTTTGAAAATGTAGCCGAAAAAATGTTACATAAAGTTAAGATTCTTTGACTGAATAGATGAGGCTTTTACTTGATGAAGATCCATACTAAACGATGAAATTATAGTATACTATGCAACGATCATGTATTAATAACCGTTACTTAAGAGTTTCATACACTATTTTTTCTACGAAGAAATTTGATTTAAAAAAATATAAAAAATGTACTAGGTACCCGGTACTCGAACCCGGCACGTACAGATCGAAAACAACATTTCCTCACTGTGCTACGGGACCACATTGTTAAACTAATAGCAGAAAGTGTATAAATTGATAAGTTTAAATATGTATTTACCTTGGTCATTAAGTATTTTTGGTCTGGTGCTCGACATTTCTTTTAAAAACTGACGCAAAAGATTTAAACTGTCACAATGAAAACCAGTGTTATAATGAGGATCATTATGAAACTGAAAATTGGAATTCAATTAACAACTTGTAGTATAGGAGTAGAAAAAACAATTTAATTTGTCTAAAACTACATTATATTTGCACCTATGTTCATCTTAAACTTGTGACGCGTTTCGCTAACAAAGGAGCTTTCTCAAACGAGCTTCTTTCAATTTTTAGCCGATAGTTGTTTTAATTTTGAATACATGTTGATATTTTTCGCATTGTTGAGATGAAATTCGCCTCACATGCTTGTTTTTCCCTAATTTTCTCATAATTTCCGGTCTTTCTCTGGTTCATAAAGCTTCCTCTAGTCATTCTCATACCATTTTTGAAATGAGCTCATTGCTTAAATGGTGGCTCCACTATCTGTACACTCCTATCACAACCCTTCTATTGTTTAAGATACAATGGCTCTTGGATCTGTATCTGTAGAGTAGGGAGGGTGAGTGTAGGCTCACAGCACTTAGACTACATGTGACCCTTAATGGCTCTTGGAAAAAATAATTGTGACGTCTGACAGTATTAGTGTAAGATGAGCTAGATTGTGAGACTAAGTTACAGCATAATGTCTGCTGCTAAATTTCTAATCAAACCCGCAACTTCAAGTCAATTGTAAGTTATTTAATTTACAACAATTAGGGATTTATATTGAGGTAGTCATAATTCTGGACGGTAAGTTGTACGTCTTTGGGTCACACACCCAATAAAATACTTGAACGAGATACTGAATTTAAGGAAAGCCAAGGTATTTGTCAAATTATCTTCACAATTCAAAGGGGGAGATTTGGTCTAACTAAAGCACCGGGTGTCTCTGTCTAGAAGAAGTTGAATCGGCGGAACACACTCTTTGCTACTGTGTGCAAGGCTGCTGAACGAGTCATACTACAGATAGTAGCTCCATTTGTGCTCCCTTAGGATATAGCTGGACTTATCCTTCTTTATTCACTTCCTTAGAAAAATTGAACATGTAGAAGTAATCTAGTTTGGATTGAGACACAATAGACAGTATCGAGGGCATTGCAAACAAAACCAAAGCAATCGGAAATTTTGTCAGTAAGTATCTATTTAACCACAATGTTAAAAATAGCATCTGCATTGGAATATTCACAGTTAAACAAAACATCAACGGAAGGAAAGAAATTCTTTTGCAATTTGTATCAGGAAATAATTAAAAAGTTGTAAAATTGTCCTGAAGTTACCTCCCGTTAATCATCAAGGATCCGTTTTACAGTTAGATTCAAATGAAGTCTACTTTAATATAAGTACCGAAGTTACTATGTAGCACGTAGTTATTTTTTAACTACTACCTTGTACTGAATTAGTTGTTGTGATGATTTATGACCGCCTAGTTTAAAGAATTATTTTTTTCATGTAATTACATAGTTATAAAAAACAGTGGTTTTCATGACCTTATGTTCACAATTTTTGTAGTCTAGAAAGTAGTACAGGTTCTCAAATTTAACTCAACCTTCTCTTTTTACGAGGAGTAAACCAACTCAATATTTACCTCCTCTCAAAATGATCTTAAACAAAGATTCACATAGCTGTGTTTGTTCAAGAAAAATAATTAGAGATACTTTTGTCTTCCAATTAATTATTTGATCTGAAACATCGTTAATTTCATTCTCCGGTTTTTGTAGGATAGTTACTTCCTTTAACTTTTCAAGTAGTCGAGTGTAATAAAACTAAAACTCTCTAAAACTATCATTGGAGACAAGTTATACCTTCCTAAAAAGTGCATCACAGACAGTTCGTTCTATTGGGAGTAAAGACTCGGTTATAAATAACTCTTGTGTAAAGTAAATTCGCGTTAATTTCCTTAATTTATGCAAGAAAACTTTTAATTCACTTTTTTGTCTAGAGAAACATACAAGGGAAAGTTTTAATGAGTGATTTCGTTTGGTAGTTTTATTTATTAGGGCATTTCAAATGTAAAATATCTACTGTCTGGACAGAAAGGACAATACTAGGTTATAACTCCGTTTTAAAAAAATCAGAAATCCTGAGACATGCCACAGGATGAAAAGCTACAGTGAGTTCTTGACGCAGGTGCTCACAGCCCACAGGGCATGGATCGAGAGTGGGTTACCTCCACAAGATTGGGAAAAGAGAAACTGCAGTGTGCGAGAGATGTGAAGTGGAGGATGATGTGGGACATGTGTTTAGATGTTGGAAGAACGAGGAAGTTTTGAAGAAGTTGGAAAATAAACTGGGAGAGGCGGTGTATTGAGAAAATAGGGTGGAGATTATGTTGAGGGGCGAGGAGGAATAGATGGAGATAAGTGGCGTAGTAGAGAGCATGATTAGAGAAAGAGAAGGACTCGACATGGCATGTGGGAGTAG
>CAJUYH010008496.1:0-15363 GCA_910591685.1 Galerucella tenella
AACCGAAATAATGAATTTATTCCATTTGGCTTTTACACACTGTATAGATAAACACCACGTGGAGTAGCTCGGAAAGAAAATAAAATAACGGACTTTCCACCATCTTTGAAGGCGGGGCTTTTTTAGGTCGAAAAGTGATTAAGCGGAAATACATATACAGTGTAGCCAATTTTGTTTGGAAGCACCCCAGTGAAATCCACATTTCTCAACCGAGTTTGATTTAATTTTTTTTGTTGGAATCAGTATCAAAAACAGTATTTTGGCACACATTTTCATAGTGATACCAAATTTAAATTGATTGTTGTTGAGCGTCAATGAAACCAAATAATTGTTGATTGACGTTGAAGAAAAATTGAATGAAATAAAACCAAAATTGTTATTTTTTACACTATTTAAAATTGAGCGCCAATGGAACAAAAGTTGCTCAATCTCGCTGATGAAATTATGATGTTGAATGCCGTAAAAAAATTTTTAAGTGAATAATGTAGGTTCTTGCCTAACTAACCAATAAAATTTGGAGGTAAACTAAGCCAGTTCACAGGGCTTTGTTACCTTATTGATCTGAAGAAAAAATTAATTTTTTTAGCAAAACTAGAAAAAAAAGAGAAAGCAATTTTAGGGCGCCACTAATTTTCTTTCCTAAAAGAAAATTAGAAAAAAAATCAAATTAAATGGTCAGCTTTTTATCTGTTTAAAAAGAAAAGAACTTAAAGTTTCTGCATAGTAAATAAAACTAACTGAGTAAAAAAATGAATATAATTACATTAATTACAGTCTTAAAAATTTACAGTATTTAAAAAAAGGGTTAGTAGCGAATACAAAAAAAGTACTTAGCACAATAATACAGTTGTTTTAAGTAGACGATGATGTTGATGATGTAGCTGTCTATGTAGGTACTATGGATTGTCTGTAGGAACGGTATTTGGGAAACTTTTTAGTTTAACAGGAACTGTGACCCAGAGACTTGTTTGCCACTCAGGAATCTATGATCCAGAAAAATTGCTCGTCAAACCAGAACCTGTGCCCCAGAAACAGTCAGACTCTCCAGAAACTGTTTTATGTGCAAGGAAACTGTGCTCCAAGAAACTGTTTTTTTTTTTTCGGGAACTGTTCTTCCCAGGTATGATTATTTTTGTTTATGTATGACTCAGTTTGGTGATTTTGTGTATTGAAGTGTGTATTGATTAACAACTATTCCAATGATAAATCATAAGTAAACCTTGATAAAAACATGATGCTATCCTGATAACGCAAGTAATTGATTATTGGAAATTTCTCTTTCTAACATTGGTAACCAAATTTGACTACATTCGGCTGAAATACTAGCTACACAATTCAATATTCGAACTAGCTTCCAATCTAACAATACGTTGAGATCTATACTAACAAATACAAAACCAAAAAATGAAGAACAATCTTCAAAAAATTGCATATATCAGATATCTTGTGAATGCGACAAATTCTATTTAGGTGAAACATCTAGACCATTGGAAGTCCGAATAAGTGAACATAAAAAATATATCAAAGATAGGGAGTTCTTTAAGTCAGGTATTTGTAAACATGCTTGGGAAGAGGGGCATAAAATTCAATGGGATTCGACAAAAATAATATTGAAAGAGCCCATTAATAAAAGACGAAAAATCAAAGAAAGTGCAAAATAAACAAAATAACATACTTGTTTTTTTCGAGCCATACATCAGACAATTTTTGACCGATTTCTATGTTTGACTTCTCGTTACATTCACAAATGTCTGAACTTTCGTAAAATAATTCGCAAACATATACAGTGCGAAACAAAAAATTTCCAGTCAGTTTTAAATTTTGGTAAAGTTTGGATGTGTCCGCCATTTTGTTTTTTAAACAAAACGCGAAATATTAGATTAGTAGTGTGTCTTGATCAATTATCTTTTAAACAAAACCGACATCAATAAAATCGACCTTTAAATAAAAAAAATATCAATAAAAAAGGAAATTCCGGTTTTTCTTGGAAAACCCTATATATTTTAAATATTCAAATGTCAGTATACTCCCCAAAAACTTGACAAATATACTTTTCCGCACGCTAGTAGGAAATAGTTATTTTCCTAACTAGTGCGGAAAGTGATACTTTCCCGCACGCGACTGCAGTTGACCCGAACGACGCGAAGCGGAGTTCGGGCAAGCGGTCAAGGGCGGGAAAGACACTTTACGCATGAGTTAGGAACATTATTTTTTCTACGACCGTATATACAAAAAAGTTTATCAACCCATTTTTCAAAATTTATTTTATTTTAACACACATATAAAAAACTTAGACCAAAAACTATTATTATTATTATCAATTATTATTATAAATATTAATATTAGAAACACAATTAGTTGCATTCTGTGAATTACTTGAAATTGCCGGTCCAGTGGAGTTATTTGGTGTTAACTGGTGAGTGAATGACGTTGATGAGGATGGAATCGTTTGCAGGTCACATAAAGATGACGATGAGGGTGACGGCAACAATTTTAAGTCATTTGTAGATGAAAGAATTTCATTTGATATAATCTTCTTATATCAAACCCGGGTGGTTTGATAGTTGTTTTGTGACACTACTTTAAAGAATTTACAAGGTTATATCAAAATATTTATTTTATTTTATATTTTCAGAAAATTCAAAATGCAACAAAAAGCTGGAAAACATGTTGATTTTATTTGATGGACTATTTATTCACCTGGTGTAAGAATAGTTATAACTTCCGAAGTAAAAAACTATCTAATAAGGTCAAAATTTGCATAATTTTACTTTCCCGCACTAGTGCGGGAAAGTGACACTTTCAAAGCTAAAATGCGTGCGGGAAAGTGGGTTAAAACGCACGGTAGTAGAAAAACGGATTTTTTGAACTTCAGGGCGATTATCCGCCATGACACCGGGCCTGAAGAATAGGGGAGACTTCTTTGTTTGAAAGACCCAGTTGAAACCTACACTTGCTCCCGGTATGAAACTCTTGCATAATAATCGACTGATTTGTCCCTTTATTTACTGAACTACATCAGGCAGTAAAGGATATAAATCGACTTCTAGAAACCTAATTTGAGAACATAAAAAATGTTCTCATTCCAATATAACTGTATCAACAATATGTGAAAACTCGAAAATATCTTATTTATAATATCAACCCTTGAAATATAATACCAACCTAGATGTATGTACATACACATCTCTTGAAAGGATTTCTAGAAACCTCCATAAGCTATGCAAATAATATTAATAAATTTAGTACTACAGAAACGGATTCGTGAACAGCCGTATATAACATCTAGTTAGAGTTACCTGCAACTACTCTAACGGCATACGAATATCTTGACTTGAACACGTAACCGTAACGTAACGAGGAGCGAATAATAATAAAAAAAAAGAGAAAAATGATTTTTCCGTGATTCATCCAGTTAAGAACGCACACTTTTAGGTTGTAGCTTGTAGTCTCGTTTGGTGAAAAGAGGTCCAATTACCTGAACATTTCTGTGGAAATATAAGCACTCGAGTCCAGTGCAGTGGTTTGGTTTATTTCTGCAGGAAAATCTTGGAGATTATTAAATTTGAAAAATTCAATTACACAATTATATATAAAGAAATTTGCATTTTATCGAAGATTCCAAGTGATCAAGCAATGTTGTTTACTGGTTACAGGATTGATAAAGGAACCTCTGAGTTTTCTAAGCGATTTTCAAGTAAATACTACCTCATAGGGCAACCTACGAGACCAGATGATCAAGTATTATCACAGAAACAACAGCTAGTCTCTCATGAATCAGTTTCTATAAGTTTTATGCTTGCGCTGGTCCTTTGATTTCTGAAGTTAGTTGTTTTCTTTGTATTTATAGATTAGTTTTTGACACTCGATACAAAGCCAAATCTGAAAAGTCACTAATAAATAACTAGATTTTCTCATTGTTGCCATGTGCGCAGTGCGTTGAGCAGTTCTTTACTAAATTATGCTAAAAGTGCAGCAAGGAAAAAACTTAGAGCTTCTCAAAGTTAAGCAGCTTACGAAAGGCATGCTTTAATTCCTTACGTTGCATAAGGGTATTAGACTTCTTGAATTTAGATTATGAGAAGCAAAAAATACACTTATAATTATTTATAGATAAAATCAAATTATTAAAATCTTTTATTTTGCTTAAAGCTACAATGCTACACCACTGACCGTAAATAGTTTAAGCATACTACTACAAACCAAATTTTAATTGGAATAGAGTTTTGTTGTTTTTTGTGAGAATATGCTACTAAGATTATATCTTACTGACAAATTGTGGTTAAGGTTTTGAATATCAATTAAATTTGTCCGACAGTTAGTAGTTTTTTTGTCTATTGAATCTTTTCAGGGTATAATAGACTCAATTGAAACTAGAGGGTGAATAACAGTAAAGTGAATATTCTTATTATTATTAAATTGTGGCTTCCATGAAACGTGAAACAATATTTAAATTTTAATTATATAAACATGCGTACACTGTCTCACTGAAGTTATAGACTCCTAGGACTAGAGTACCCTAGTCAGGATTTCTCCGAAAGGGGCAAAAAGTCTGTTGAACCTGATCTCTTCAAATAAACGGAACCACCACATGAAGCCTAAAGATTGGGGTGACGAGGTCTCGCACCGAGAGAAGAGTTATTTATAGACAAATAAACTGATTTGTTTGACTCTCCTTTGTTTAAAACTAATATTGCTTATTTATTATTAAGAAGCCATATTAACGTGAAAATGTTGGGAAATTTTGACATAAAAAAATGATTTATTCGAGTGTAGTTTCTTTAATGTAAAAAAATTTATTCTCCTTTATGCACAACTTCATACAATTGTTCTTCAGAAACTATGAAACTATGAAACTTTATACTGAAAAAATAAGTATTTCAATATATTTATTGTACATTTATTGTTACGAGAAAAAAAACTTATTTGCTACAAATCACATATTTCTTCACTCGTAAGAAATCACATTAGCCTACAATTTATGTGGCAATTGAAACAAAGAATTCTCACCCCACCCTTCCCTATTATTCAGTAACGGTCACCACCTGTACGTATACGTTTGGCGTCAGTCTGCATGTGAAATTAGATCAGTTTTTGCAATTTTACTAATTATTTTGTTTTTGTAAAGTATGTGGTTAAAGTGCTCTGAACAAAAATAAGTTTAATATCTAATAGAATGAATGAATTGTTAAACTCATGGCGATTACAAGAATTGTGAGATATCTTTGAAGGTAAGGAAATGAATGACAATTATATACAAGTAGGTAGAAGTTTAATTTAAATGCTTTCAAAGATTAATATATTTATTTTGCCATTATACCTCAATAAATGTTGTTTGGGACAAATATGATACATTTTTACAAGAATAAATGTAATTTTCGATAGATAACTCATTCTATTGAAGACAATGAATATGTTTTTATTCATCAACAATATTACTTTCCGAACTTGAAACAAATCCATTCTTAACGACAAATTAAATATTAGTCAGGCCGTAAGGAAAATCATATTTATTTGACATAATAAGATTTTGATTGTCTCAAATAAATCTTTTTCTCGGTGAAGTATCTGGTGGTGGCAAACGGATTAACCAATCAATGTGTTTCACAGTTTTTTCTTTTCAAATGTTAGAGTATGAAAATAGTGAATGATAAAAAAATATTAAGGAAAATTAAGTTGGCACAAATTACTAACAATTTGAGACCCATAAGGCCAAAAAAATTATGGACAAATACAGTATCCGCCAAAATAAACAGTACCGAGAATAAAAATTAATTTTCAATTTCTATAATGTAAGTATTCAAAATGTTCACCATTTCGACGCAAACAAGCTTCATATCGATTTTATAAGTCAATAAACATATTTATAAAAAGTGGCTGATGTAACTGCCGAAAAATATTTTGTATTCTTTCCCGTAGTTCGGCAATATTCGCCGGCGGATTTTCCGAGTGGAATATTTTGTCCTTCATTATGCCCCAAATGTATGCATCAGGTGGCGTCAGATCAGGTGAATGAGAAGGATATTCGAAGTCTGTTCCCCGAGAAATGATTCTATTATCGAAATGCTGACGGAGTAAGTCTAAGGTGCGCACAGCTGTATGGCTCGTTGCACCATCTGGTTGGAACCATTGTGTGCGAAACTGTAGATTTCGTGCACGGCAAAAGTTATTTAGATCTCTCACAAAAGGTATAATAATTTTCTCTCTATAACGCTCTTGGTTGACAGTAAGTGGATTCTGATTATCTTCCTTTTCCTTTCCTTTTCCGTATGAACGAAAATAATGCTCTACCAAAAAAACTTTTTCTTCCATTGTTAGAACCATTTTTAAATCAAATTTAACTGCAGCGTACTATTAATATATTAACTAATGACAATTAAGTCAAATATGACAAATCCATATTAGATAAACAACTCCACTCCACTCCACTCTCTGTTTCGATACTGTTTATTTTGGCGGATACCGTGAAATATTTTGTGAAATTTTTGTTTTTAAGACAAAAAATGGTTGCCATAAGAGTGTTTGAAAAAAGAAAAATCCTATTGTAAAAAGTGGTACATATACCCCTACTTATCCTCAATAAGTTCACGCCCTATCGGACACTTAAGGAAAATAGTTTTGAAAATTGGCAAAATTAATTATTATAAAAAACATTCCCTTTTTTGGCTTGTTGTGGAGAAAGTATTAATTTTTAAAGCTATAAGCTGAGTATTTAATTTTTAGACGCTGTTTTTCACAATAATTTCCATTTTTTTTCTATGGTAGGTACTTTTTGAATGAAATATGACCATTTAGGACCTATTTAAGGACAATGAATGTCCTTAAATAACCTGTTTTAACCTGAAATATTTCAAACAGTTTTTTTCTGACGTAATTGCAGGTGAAAATCTGGATATCATTACCCAAAAAGAGTTACAATCGAAAATGACCAAAAAATAAAAAAAAAGTTAATACCTATTCTTCTGTATTTTATGACGCTTATTTGAAATTTGTTACACAATTTTCAATTTTGGTACTTAACAGCTGCCAATTAGCTGCGAAATGACCGAAAATAAGCAATCACCCAAAATATTTGCATGTTCTTATTCTATTTTATGTTGCTTAATTCAAATATGTGAAATTTTTCAATTGTAAAACTTGGAATCTGTCAAAATTTAAAATATAAACAATTGGTTTTTCATTTCTCCGAGGCTGGAAACGTAATCAGCGGCCAGAAAAACCCTAAACTATAAATTTTTGTGAAAATTGTATTTCTCTAGTTATTCAGTCAAGAAAACATTTTTGTATTTTGTGTAAAAATTTTAATTTTTTATAATTGCAAAGCGCTTTCGGCTATTAAGCCATATTCTTCAGTGCGATACTGCGATACCTGCAAGTAAGTAATAATAGTTGGAAATATGTAAAATAAGAAATAAGTGAAGAATTACTTACTCGTCAGGTATAGGATACAAGAAACCTTTAATTAGGTTAACCTGTATCATATACCTGACGAGTAAGTAATTCTTTACCAATTTCTTATTTTACATATTTTCAACTATTATTACTTACTTGCAGGTATCGCACTGAAGATGGCTTAATAGCCGAAAGCGCTTTGCAATTATAAAAAATTAAAATTCTTACACAGAATACAACAATGTTTTCTTGACTTTCTAGTCATATGTACTCAGCTATAAAGATATTCATCTAGTTATTCAGTTTGTTCAATAATTGCTTATTTATTATTAATAAATAATTACAGACCAATTACTACACAACCAAACTTGTATTATCGAGAAATTAACAACTTTATTAACAATTCGCAAAAAGTTTCATGTCTGTCGACCCTAGCATTTTTGAATTATTTCTCGATATCATGAACATTTTTCTTTCATTGATTGGATTAAAATTGGAACGTTTCGCATGTACTAGAGCTCCTTATTACCTTTTCCATAACATAGTTTCACACACATTTACATAATTGGTTATTAAACTTAAAAAAAAATCATTGAGAAATGAAACCAACGCTGGATGTAACAATCTTAATAGGATCTAAACGTTCCACATGTCATTAGATAAAAAATATGTTTCGGATTTAATAAGCGCTATATAGACATCAAAACAATGTCTTAGGATAGTTCCTTATAGGGAGATATTGAGCTACCTTTATGGTTTATTCCCAAGTATCCGTTAATTCCACCAAAAAATACAGTACTTAAATTTAGATCTTTTTAACTGTATAAATGATTTTTTGGGAACTATTTAATAAAGCTAGATTAGATTTCGAATATTTTGTTATGTTTTGGGGATTATTTCTTGTTGTTAGCTCAATTTATTGTTGTTCTTTCCTTTTAATGAGAGCTGTCGATGGTTTGATAATAAATATATTATTATGTTAAGAAATTTATTTATACACATACCTATCCCTATAAAAACATTTTTCCATACAAATGCAGTAAAAAATAACGTCATCAGGTATTAAATAATATTAAATACATTTTCGAACACATTTACATTTTGGTGGAATTGAACGAATAGCTTTCTCCACACAAAAGACAGAAGGAGCTTCAGTTTGATACGATTAATCAATGTCATGTCAGTGCCCACTAGGATCTAAAAAAGGGATAATAAATGCCTTTTACGCCAACGCTGTATACAGTGTGTTCTTGAGAATAATCTCTGTGATTTGACTTTTTAATACAATTATAGCAACGCTGGGAATGTATTAAATGCAGCTTATGATCGACTAAATATGAAGTGACATTGAAATGCGATTAGGGATATTTAATTTATTGAAATTAAATACACATACTTATGTCTATTATGATGAATATTTGTTATAACATTGATTATGTACACATCAGTCTCTCTAGGGTTATAGTAAGGTATTTGAATGTAGCAGTATTTGAAACTCGTTTTTCTCACTCACATATATATTGAACTCTTATCAGCACCAACTTGGCTTATTCAAGTTTATATTATGATTAACTCAGTACTAATTAATTGTTCTATATCATTAACAACAAACCACTAAATCTTATTTATAACATAGTGAGTAGTTCCAACTCAAATGTTGATGACACAAGAACACCTCCATACTAAGAGTTCACTGAATAAGTTAGACAAGGAACTCTCGTCCAGGTTGTTGAAACTGGGTAAGAGAAATTTGAAGACAGCTACCGACATGGTGACTGGACACTGTACCCTGAGGAAGCATCTGCACAGGATGGGCAAAGTTAGTGAGCCTATGTGCAGAAAATATGTACTCTACGATGAAACACTTACTCACTTACTCTGCTTTAGTAAGAATTTACAAGGACTCAGACGGAAGCACTTCGGAGTAGAAATAATACAACCATCACAACCACTGAAGATCCCTCCAGATAAACTGGTGGCCTATATAGAAGACACGAAGCTTCTGGAACGGAAGTAGGTAGATAACATGTTTAATGGTACAAAGATTCATTTTAAGTCTCTGGGCTGTTGAGCACAACCCAAACGTATGAATGAATAGTGTGTAGTTTCCACGGAGTCAGTTGGAATTAAAAATATAAATCAAAGAAACAATACATACATATATCAACCAAGACATTCCCTTTCTTTTTATGACAGTTCTAGTGCCATGGATTCAAAAGTTTCAAAATAGATGTTGCATTGCGATGGCGCTCCATTTTCGATTACATTTAATGCTACAAAAAAGTAGGATGCCAAAAGGGCGGTTACTTTCAGTGGTAGCTCGTCAGGGTGTCCACTCGGTGCCCGCCCTGTGAGACTTCAAAAAGGAAAAAATTAAAAGTCAAAATTACTCTCCTTAATTTTTTTTTAAACTCTCTTCCCGCGCTGTGGGTATAAAACATAAAACCTAAAACTTATAATTGATGGTTTCAGCTGACGCCATACTGTGGTGGATCGTATTGTAGTGCCATCTAGCGGCACTTATCGAAAGTAGGCCTGAGGTAGAGAAATAGGTAACTACTAAGGGTAATTAATGTGGCACCATCACTTAAAAATATCAATGTTGCCATGTTTCAATTATAAACAAACTAGATATTTCTGTGTTCCTGTGGAAACCCGAGACACACATTAAATATATTTGTTATATTAATAAAAGTTTTAAATTTTAAGTTGAGAACATTATCTATTTATTGTTCGCCAATCGCAACACTTCTATTATGGAGAAAGATAAGTGAGTGTCACAATACCATGGTTTCAGTTTTCCAAAAGGGCCACGCGCTGGTAACATTGTGACACTCACTTATCTTTGTCCATAATAGAAGCATTGTCTAATTTTATATTAGACAATGATAGAAGTGTGGCAAATAATAGATATTTATGTTTTTAACTTAAAACAGATAAAGTACACAATTGTAAGAAACCTTTTTTTCTAGTATATCTATATTATGTATAAACTTAATAATTTTAAAATGTACACGAAAACATAATATTCATAATACCCCAGACATATTTAAGGTGTGTGTCTTGGTTTTTTACAGGAACTCTGAAATATATAGTTAGTTTATAATTGAAACATGGCAGCATTGACATTATTAAGTGAGTTAAAAGTAGATAGCTCTACACTAATTACAGTTTATTTCCCAGTTTTCTACCTTATACCTACTTTCAATACGTGCCGCTAGATAGCACTACAATCGATCCACCGCAAAATGGCGACATATAAAACCATCAATTATTGTAACAAATGAAATTTCACCAAAGTGCACGGAGCACAAATGCTTAAGCACAATCACGTAGGGGCGCGCCCATGCTAAGTGATGGTACAACCGTCACTGATATATTATACTAGGCGATTTCGGCCCGCTTTGGTTGGTAGAGATTTTGGTTAACCAATTGGTAGGTCCTACGTCACCGCTATGACGTAAACTACCAATAGCAGGCGAAATCGTTTGGTACCCAGCTGGTACAGCTGATTGATGAAATTGACGTTTATGTTTATGTATTGGCTGGGCTAAAGTTGTTTATTGAGTTTTTATATATTTACTTGGAGTTTTAAGACCACATCCCCTCAAAAATTCCTATTATATTATGAACTAAAAAGCGACAAACGCATAAGATCGTTGCTGATCAATTGAGGCACAAAAAGACAAATCCTATTGAGGGTAAGCTCCAAAAAAAGAAAATTACAGCTTCTTTGCCATTTATAATAGAATCAATAGATTCCATTATTACTACACAAAATAAATAAAATACAAACAAATCTTGGAAAAATACAAAATTCTTTCCAACTACTTTTTTTGCTTACGAATAAAAAGAAAGACATAAACTACTTTAGAAAAGGATAGAAAGCTACCAATTTCAGTAACCGTGCTGCAGATCTCGGTATGTGCTTTGACAGACCAAAAATGGTACCAAAGTTACCGTGACGTCATCGTTTTTCGGAACGAAATCGATTGGTATGTATTTGACAGACCAAAGTAGGGTACCAAAACGGGACGAAATCGCCTATTATATGTAGAAAGACAAAGAACGATTGTGCTTTGCTCACTGATTGTTCGAGTAGCCTAGAGGGCAAGCCCCTGTAGCGATCGAAACGAAAATTCAGATTGTTCACATTTATGAAAAAGGCTATAACAAACTAGCGAATTCCGATCAAATAAAAGCATCTCTAATTCAGAAAAAGTGCAAAGCAATTACGAAAGTTGATTTTAAATTAAATATACTTTTCGACAATTGTTTTGTCCGTATTCTCCTTGCCATTTTGAAAGGTTTTGAAAATCGATGTAAGATGTAAGCTCTTTTTTCTACGCCCAGGTGCGTAAGCGTCAAAAATCGCACTGTAGATATTCCTTATAAGGGCCATTTAACAATAATATGCACGTAACGAAATCTCAAAAAAAACACGTGCGTTTAGATAAGAAATTTCTTTGTTCAATCAAATGTTTATCTACTTACTACTTTATTTGGTCATAACCTTTTATTTTTAACTAAATTAATTCTTCTGTTGACTTAGGTATCACATATAAATTTAAATTAATCACGCCGAAGCAAATCAATGCATACAATACATTATTACCGACAACATAAAATTACTGTTAATCGCTACTCACACTGTACGACATCCATCAGAGATAATCAAAATTGGCCTTGTTAATTATTACGTTATAGTACGGTGGTTCTCACACCTTCGGATTTGGAGTGTTTAAGCGATGAAACGAAACGCCTAAAATAACATACCATACTAGCTTTAGATTAAAAAAGATAATTATAATTATAGGTGGCGTTAAAGAGATCAGAGCATATTATATGTATGGTTGATGTAGGGAAATATATAAGGCATAAGTTTGAAGTTGGATTTTATAATTGGACAGACAGAATGGAAGGTTTGATTACCTACCTACAGCTTGTTTTCAAAGGATATCAAATTTGAAAGATTGAATAACTAAAGTTCATATGCCTAATAACCTTTTTTCCAAGTTGAATTTCTCTATTGGTGGTTAATAATTTCTTCTGTTATTAAACTAGGTCTTTAATGGACAAATTCAAATATTTTGAGAATCCAAAGATAGTAGTTCAACAAAAGCTTGTGCAACATAATTTTGTATACCAAAGGAGATTGTCTTTAAGATATTTGCTGCTTGAAATTACCTATCAAGATAAAATTATTTGGATAAAAATGCCATTAGTTTGAAATTGGCGCACAATTAAAAATGACCGATGACAAAACGAGTACATTCATATGTTGCTTTCGTTTATTTGGACTTCAGGCGTGACGCCTCAGTCGTCACGACTTAAGCAGAACGAACAAGATTTTTTAGGATCCTCAAAACCACATTTGTCATGTGCCAATGCTAATGAATTTCCTGATGTATTGTTGGAAGAACAGTTTTCAATTATAATGTTTTTGATAATATAATTTTGCATATTTAGATATTTTTAGGAAGGTTTAAATCGTAATCGGCACAATCTTAACCTTTAAATAAACGTCAAACCGGTCAAACGTCAAATATTTAATGTCCGTGGGTCCGTGGCTTGAAGCCCATACTTTTAGTTTTGTGCTCAAGGGGTGAGAGGAAGGTAAGACTAGGCTTCACGCCCGGTAATAAACGAACGAAATTCAGTCACTACGAGCTGCTACCAGCAGCCAAAAGTAAATAATCGAAAACACCTATAATATATCGAAAATTGACAGTGCACTTATCAGACAACGGGCTAAACGCTTCTCGTGGTGCGTTTGTGAATTATTTTCAATGTATGTCTTAAATTTTGCTAGTAGTAGAAAAAATTGTATATATGTTACCGAGAAAAACCGAAAGTAGTGAATGTCAACATTCGCCGGTGGATGTCGACAAATGTCAAATGCCTTGGTGAAAGTCCGAACATTTCTTAATTCTGTTATACATTCGGACTTTCACCGGTATATGTCGACAAACACAAATGAGGTCCGGTGACCTCGGACACTGCAGGTCGCGACAAGTTTTTAGACGGTTCCAGCCCCTTGTTTCAGTTAGCTTTTTTCTTCGTCAGTCTAACGCAACATTTGACAGTGCTCCCTAACCTAATTTAATTTTCTTATTAGAAATTATAATTTGTATTCAATGGCTACTATAGTGAATCGTGATTAAGTTTTTTGAAAAGTTTCATGTCTTAATCAGAAGGATAGCCGTTTGTCCAATTCGCCAAAAACACAACTTATCACGAAGGAATACGCCAAAGTCCTTATGAAACTCTGTTTGGCGTTAAACCAAAAAGGGGTATAACATCGTCATCACTCCCTCGCGGGCAAATTTCAAACATTGAGACCGAAGAACAGCTAGAAAAAAGCATGTTGAAAAAGACATGGATAATGAAAATACCATTGGAGCTGATCCGCAACCTGGCACGTCTTCATCTCAAGCACTGACTGACCCGCAACCCGACACGACTTCATCTCAAGCACTGACTGATCCACCACTTAGCACATCTTCATCTCAAGCACTGACTGATCCACCACTTAGCACATCTTCATCTCAAGCACTGACTGAATAACACGAGCTAATTTCTTTAAAAAGAGTAGCTGCAGAAGAGTAGCTGCAGAAGAGTAGCTGCAGAAGAGAGTCTTGTATAAATTTCCTTTAAACTCATACATGGGTTCGCTCCCGCGTCTATTGTTTTACGAGTCGTATCGATCCGTCCCGAACGTCGTACCTTGGGAGTCGATAGAACCATATTCTCAATTAATCCCTCTCTCTACTTGTGACTGTGGAAGTGTGAGCAACTAAGTTCATTAGCTTTTTATAATGTTAAAATATTAATTTCAATAGTTCATTCTTTTGTAACAAAGGTGACTCAAATAATGTATAGTCAATTAGAGTCAGTGATTAGTCCAGGTATAGGTACTGTAAGTACAGTGAAATTTATCAACTCTTAAATTTACATTTCTATTTTCACCGGCATGGTCGCGCTGTTGCCATTCGGGACTCGGGTGCCAACCATCTATAGATTCTCATATTTATGCAATCCCTATTAAGATTTGGAACAAGGAAGCGCTTTATAATTTGTTTCCTACAGCTATTGGTAATTTTATATATATCCATAATGGATGCACTTGTATTGTTTCTTATTGTCAGTATTACCTTTATTTACTCGATTGTCACTACATTTAAATATTTAGTAACTTTAAATATCAGTTAGTGAAATACTGCATTTTATTTATTCCTACCACCTACATCAAATTATCCAACGTTGCTGGCGCTTATGCCAGCTGGTCCTTCGTAGCTTCGTTTATTCAATCTCTGCCAATTGGACTTGGCCAGCTTAATTTTGAAGCCGCTAAAACATGTGCTAAGGAATCAAACCAGCAAACTTCGTTACGACGAACTCCTTGAATTAAGCACAAATCTTCTACTTAAAGCAACAAAAATGTTGCGAACCTCAAAAAAAGTTTCCTCTCTCCCAAATTGGTGATTCCGTAAGAATTCAAGTCCCTGATGTTCACCCTCGAAATGTGTTAGCGGCTGTTGTTGGAATAGACGATTCAGACTTTTATAGATTAGTTAACAAAAATGGTACCTTGAAGCAGCTTGCCACCCGTTATCAGTTCGTAATTTGTGAAGAAAAGTTACTTTCCATGGACGAAGTTTCAACAAAAGAAATGTCGCTATGAGAAGCAGCTTCCGCTAATTCAAAAGTGGAGGGCAAGGCTATACAGGTTGTAACTACAAAGAGAATTGTTCGACGACTAAATGCAGCTGTAAAAGCAAGGAAATTTTGTACAATTCGAAGTGCCACGGTAGTTTAAGTTGTTGCAATTAATAAGATATTTTTGCCCCTAATGAATAAAAATCTAGCAATTTCTTTTTCTTATAAAATCAAAGTAAATGCTTGAAAGCCAATGAATAAAAACTTGCTTGTGCTTAGAGCAATTGCTGAAAATTTTAGAAATTGCTATTA
>CAJUYH010008497.1:0-15362 GCA_910591685.1 Galerucella tenella
TGGCTACCATTTTTGTAGAAAATTAACTGAACTTTAATTTTTATCCGAACCAAAAATCTCTAACTGCCATATTTTAGGAGATATTGACTGAAAACCTATTTTTCTGGTCTTTTGGGGCCATTTTCTCCGCCCTCGCACGCGTTTTCATGCAGAACTTTGTCTCATGTTTAATGAGGTACCAAATGCAACTTCCAACCGAAAGATGAAAATAGGGCGTAATTAATGTTAACTTTTTTCCTTTATTTACTGGAAGATAGTATCAGTGGCGAGGTATAATAATTAATCACCCTCGTTACATTAGTTTTTTGATCAAATCATTATTTCGTCTTCAAAAAATAATGTCATGGTATTTTCGAAAAATCGCTAATAGAGAAATTCAACTCCTCAGTTGACTAGAAGAACCAATAACTGTCAATTTTTTAGCTAGTGTGGAAAAATGTATATACTATATCATCTTTTGTCTTACGCGTACGCACCATCCACCTGTCGTGACTGTCTAGCATTTATTACTAAAAATAATAATGGAAAGACTTTCCAACGCGCGGAGGTGAGCAGTCATGGCCCCTGCACGACCTTTTATGTCGCCACTGTCAGCACTGTTATAAGTATACCAGGTTATTTAATTTGAGATTTTGGGGGAGTTTGAACCTCCAAACCCCCCCCCCCCAGATACGAGAGTGCGTTCAGTCAATTTAACACTATTTATTTTGTTTAAATACTTTCGAAATATTCGATCCCAATCGAGACAACTTTTTTTAAAAGCATATTGAATGGAAGTCTGTAAAAGAATGCCGCCGAGGGCAAGGATGCGGGGAGCGGGACTTGTCAAGGTTTTTTTACTGATGCAATTATGTAATACACACAGACCAGAAGAAATTGAGCAATGGTTTATCAACAAATGAGTATTTATAATCCAAAATTGCCATTGAACCAAACACAAGGATTGTGTGGCAATACTGCGTTATGTAATGTTTAATTTTTTAGGTAAAAAACTCCGCGGTTAATAATATGGAGATGAATTTAAATATTATTCAAGTAAAAGTCAGAAACAGAAACTATTTACTAATATTATTAAATAAAAACTCAATCGACGTTTTCTAGTAGAGTTAATTTCGAAGATAAAATTAATACGCATCCAACCCACTAAATTAAAATATTTTAAACTTATTGAAGGTCACAAAATATGTGTTCATAAAGTGAAGCGTATAGTTCGTTCAAAGATATTTCGTTTTGAGTTACTAGCATGATTTATTTAAAATCAAAAACCACTGCAGGTAGTTGTAATCCGTTAAGCCAAAAGATAATGCCTAATAGTATGATTAATACACAAATGAAATGTTTGGCTGTGAAAAAACACTAGTTCCTTAATTCATTTAATTATTCTATTAATTTATTTGGGCTTCGGAAAATATATTTTCCAATTTTTGGTTTTCAAGTTAAAAGTATGATAGATAATTGACCCCTTTTTCTATACATATTTTAATCTGATTGTGTAAATAGCTTTCATTGCTAGTTTTCCTTTCTCTGACCTGTACTGTTCCTACCTACTTTAATTCCAATGTCTTTTATATTTATATAATATAATGAGATTAAAATATTTATAAATAAAATAGAAAATGAGGATTTTAGGATGATCATTTTTTTTATTGTCTCAGATTTTTAGTTTGTGATACTACTGCAAAAAAGTGAATCAATCGCCGGATCATTGAAGCATTGAGGTGTGAACAAATGCTCCAAAGTATTTATTTATTAATTTCCGGCGAACCCATTTCACAAAAAGTCATTACAATTACAAATCTATAAAATACCAAATATTTATCATTTAAGATTATATAAAATACAGAACATACAAAAGATACAATTCACTATAAATAAAAGGTTGTAAAATATAAATACAGAAAACACGTAACTAAATAGAACTAAATAAGTATCACTAATACAATAATTAGAAGGTCATTTTAGATTAGACAATTTTTCGTGCAATATTTAGTCCAAGTTTTGGAACAATATTTGGAATAGATTTCTTGTGTGAAATATTGGCCAACTGTCTTAAGCTATTTTAGACTATACCAATTTATTGAACAATATTTAGTTCACGATTCTGCGCAGTGATCTGATTTGATAATAAAAAAAAGGTAGAACGTGTCGCGGGACACACTTTAGTTCCTTTTAAGCAAGTTATGTAATACATCTGACGTTATAGATAAACAATTAGCATATTCTTTGGTGGTTGAGTAGTAAGCACACCAGACTCTCACGCGGTAGACCCGGGTTCGATTCCCCGTGAGGAATTTTTTTTTATTGTTAATTTTATTTTTAAATAATCATTCTGCTTGATATTAATAACGACAACAGGTAGACGTTTGAAATATTTAGCAGAATATTCATTATTATAGATAATGGTACGGTACCTTTCATGAGGGAGTCCGACTGGCAACATCTACTTATAACAGCATCGTATATTTAAAAAAGGAAGCCGTAGCATTAAACAAATTGGACATTCAAGAACTGTACGTTTACCACAAAATTAGTGGAGACATAAAATTGAATTGTTAAATTTTGAATTTGAAGTTATATTACAGAAATTTTTATTTTCTAGATTTTTTTCTCAGTGGGTCGTAGAAAAAATATGTTGCTCAACTCGTGTGGATTGTCCATATCGCACTTGAACGATTGAGCACTCCGCCTACGGCGTCGTGCTCAAATTTCGTCCTCGTGCGATATGGCCATCATATCCACACTAGTTGCACAAACTACAATTTCTTTCAAAATATGCCCTTTTACATTTAAAAACAACCTGCCAAATGTCAGATCAATTTATCCATCCATTTTAAAGTTATCGAATTAAAACATTCAAGTTTTCAAAATTTCGACACTTTGTATTTCGAAAAGTAAATGTGCTAGACCCCTTAATCGCGCCTAAAAAATTATGGAAATAATAGTAAAAATTTATCCGAACAAATTCAAGTAGATCACCAGCACTGCGAATACCAGCTTTGCATAGAATTTCAATATAGCATCGGTGGTTCAGTGGTTAGAATGCTCGCATTGCACGCGGGCGGCCCGGGTTCGAATCCCGGCAGGAGCATATTATTATGAATCGCTGCTTCGTAAACGAGAGAGAGACTAAGGAGGCACAAGCACGCAAGCAAGGCACATAACGAAGCAACGTAACATAACGTAGCGTAACGTAACGCGTAACGGTCAGATCTTTTGCGTCGCGACCCCTGGTCGCTCAAACATAACCTGGCGTAAAGAACTAAAGTTCCAAAAATATAAACTTTTCAAATACAAAAATGTGGTTAGTTATGGAACCGGAAAATTTGAAATATTTATTAATTTTCACGGCTGCTCATGTCAAGCGAATATTAACTTTAAAACAGAGGCGAATGAGATTTGGCAAAATGAGTGGTTAATGAAACGGTCTAATGATGCCTAACTTTGCCACTACAGATTCTACGGCTAGGCTTATTAAGTATTTGTTATGGTAATCTTTGTGTTTTACATTGTACAAACAAGCATGTTTTGAGATTTCCTCGATTAACATTTCAATCTCTAGTTTATTCAAAGACGTATTTTTCAATCAATTTATTTAATAACCACAAAATTATCAAGATTAATGACATTCATACGACATTTCCATAGAACATATCCATCGTGAAATACAATAAATCAAATTGTTGAGAAAATAGAACCTGCTCCAATTTTTTACAATTTGACAGGGTAGACAATTTGAATTGTTCCAAAGCTTGGACTAAATATTGCACAATAAATTGTCTAATCTAAAATGACTTTTATCTGAGTATACTTGAGCCCAAATTTGATTAATTTCGTCTGACATACTGGCTACACATTCAGTTGAATTTTCTTTGATTTTTCGTATTTTATTATTGGGCTCTATCAATACTAGCAACGAATTCCATTGAATATGAGGCTCCTCTTCAAAACCTGTTTGCAAATACCTGACTTAAGGATTAGGTTAGGTTGGGTTAGGTTCTATGTGAGTGGGGCCTTCTCGCCACCTCCACTGCGACCTTCGTTAGGTCTATTGTGTCTCACCCCTAGAGAAATTCACCCCACAAGCCAGTGCTTCTTACGAATTCCATGGTTATATTTGGTGATACTTTTTTGAATTACAGAATCGACAGTCCGAGGTCTGAACCAGACTTATCTTCTTTAGGTGGTAATTTAGTCTACAATGTCCTGTAAGCAGTCCCGTCAGAATGCGTCCGAGTGAGAGAGCCCCGGTATGTCTGCCCAGTACGTGTAGGTTTTCCTCTCCGCCCAGGTAGCTATGGCTGATCTAGCAGTGCTTTCCGCAATGCCAAAAAACGGTTCAGGTTCGATAAATAAAGTCTCTGATCCCTTTTTTGCCAGAGTGTCGGCCTCCTCATTGCCCTCCACTCCTCGATGCGCCGGCACCCAGGTCAAAATGACTCTGTTTTCTTTGCCTAGTATTTCAAGGGATTGTAGATAGTTATATACCATCTTAGATTTTATCCTGTTCGAGCTCAGTGCTTTAAGAGCAGCTTGGCTGTCTGACAGGATGTATATGTTTTTTTTACAACAGGTTGATTCATCAGCTCTCTCACAGCCAGTTCAATGGCGTATACTTCAGCCTGAAAGATGGTAGCGTACCTGCCCAGGTTAACTATGATTTCCACTCTCTGGGTTTCCTGCTGAAGACCGCCGCTCCAGCCCCGTTTCCGGTTTTGGATCCGTCAATGTAGATCACGTGGTCCGTTTCTAGAAAGGAGATTTCTTCGCTATCCCATTGGTCTCTCGTGGGAATAAGGACCTTAAAGGACTTGTCCACGTGAAGTTTTGTGACAGAAAGATCCGAGGGCATCCCAAGAATGTGGTGATTTTGTATTTCCCTTATCAATCCTGAGTGATCCCTCAGAGTCTCTCCCTTTATTTGCCTCTCCACTGATAGCATTTTATGAGCTGCTCTCCTGGCATCCTTCTCCAAGTGAATGTGGAGAGGAGTTAGTTGCAGGAGGGCTTCCATAGCCGCCGTTGGTGTGGAAGACATTGCTCCGGTAATGGCCAGGCATGCTGTTCGCTGCAAGCCTTGCAGCTCTGCTCTGGCTGTCTTTTGCAGACCTTTGGTCCACCAGACTGCTGAGCCATACGTGACCATAGTTTGGTAAATCCAGTAAATCTGTTTGGGGTTCATACCCCAAATTTTCCACCCTTCTGAGATTCCAGAGGGATAATCTGGCTTTGTTAGTAACTCTTTCCAAGTGGGCGTTCCAGGTGGCGTTCCTAGGATTACTCCTAGATATTTCACCTCCGTCGCAAAAGGAATGCTCACGTCGCCTAAAATTGGCTGGCGGAGTCGCTGTAATTTTTTTCTCCTTGTACCTTTGCACTATGTTCAGGGCCATTTGAAGGATATTAAAAATTATCTTTTCAAATTGGCCTTTAATAATTATTACTATATCATCAGCATATCCCTGCACATCTATCCCCTGACTAGATAGTTCACCCAGGAGATCGGCAACCTGTAGTGACCACAAAAGGGGGGAAAGCACCCCTCCTTGTGGGCATCTCCTGGCTGCTACTCCCCTTACCGTGACTTCATTCAGTGATGTAGTGATGTACCGGTTTGATAATATGCTTTTGATCCAGTAGCGGATTGATTTGCAGATTCCTCTTCGCTCCACCGTTCTCCATATGGATTCTGGAAGGGCGTTATTGAACGCACCTTCTATATCTAGGAAGGCCGCCAGCGCTATTTCCTTGTTTGATACGCATACTGGGAGGGATTTAACGAATACTCTCGTAGCCTCCCTTCCCTAATATGCCTGTCTAGAATTTTTTCTAGACATTTCATTAAGAACGAGGTCAGGCTGATCGGGCGATAGGATTTGGGAAGTGAATTATTCACTTTTCCCGATTTCCGTATAAATACAACTCTCGCCAGTGACCATTCTAGAGGGATATACCCCCACGCCAGGCTTGCTTTTAATAAATTGACTAAATGGGGTAACAGCTCTCCACTGCCATCCTCCCCAGGTGATTTGTATGGTAAGAACTCGTTCACTGTCCATGCAATTGCCGATAGAGTGACTATGTTGGTTACCAACTTCCAATCTTCCTTTTTGGGTCGCTCTGTCGATCCCGTTGAAAGCGGGATGGGTGACTGGTCCTCCAGAAACCGACTACCGGGAAAGTGGGTCTGAAGCAGTAGCTCCAGGCACTGCCTTGCAGAGTTCGTATAGGTGCCGTCTGGGCATTTTATTGCTCCAACGCCCTGTGCCGGATCTCTGGAGAGAGCCTTGTGAATTCTACAACTGACAGGTAAATCTGATATACTCGGACAGAAGTTTCTCCAGGACTCTCTCTTGGCTTTCCTAATCGCCTTATTGTACTCTGCTAAAGCCGTACGATATTGTTCTCATAAGCCTTTTTTCTTTATCTCGGTTGAAGAGTTTCCGAACTTCTACTCTTTTCTTCTCTAAGTCTCTGCTCCACCACGGTGATCCTCTGTGGTCTCTCTTCTCCCTCAGTGGGCAGTTTTGTTGATAGGCCGATAGAATGGCGGTTTCCAATTGATTATTCGCCTCCTCTATCTCTGCTCTATTCTTAATAGTACCAATTATGTTTCCCAAGCCTTCCTGGAGGGTTGATCGATTACCGCTCCAGTTGGTGCATTTTGGGTTCCGAAATTGGACTATGGGTCTTGCCCCTGTATTCACGTCGAATCTAATGTGTCTGTGGTCTGAACAAGACGGCTCCGTAGATACGTGCCAGTTAACGATTTTAGTACTAATGAAATTCATGCTTATCGTTCAATCTAAAACCTCCCTGCGAATTTCATTCACGAAAGTTGGTTCGAAGCCAATGTTATTTACTACTAGCCCCTCCCTGATTATAAAATCATATGAAGACTCACCTCTTCCATTTGTGTCCGTACTTCCCCAGTCCAGTAAGGATACTTTTTGTGTTCATTTATTCGGATTTTCAATGGCTGAGATAAATAAAATGTGTCGCATTCATAGGATAATAATTGATATGTGCAGTTTTTTAAAGATTGTTTCATTTTAGTACTTCATTGTATTCTTCAATTTCTTAGGAAGATTACATATTACACTTTATAACCGCCGATGACCTTTCAGGTCGATGCGGAAAATAAATACGACTAGCTACCAATTCAAATTTTACAAGCGAGATAACTTTCACTTTTCAAAAATGAATAGATGTAATATAAAATTTAATATCACACTCAACCATACATCACGGTCAGTTAAATTTTGATTCTAGCCACTGGCAACGCCGACATTACAATCGCGTCAATAAATTAATATTTTATTCAATAATAAATTCAGTTATAATTTCCCTCGATATTTGTAACCTTAAAAAAATCCTTCTAATATTGCGGCAATAATTATTGTCAAATAAAGGTTAACCGCTGAAAATTAGCGGTTAGATCAGATATTTTTTATTTTTATATTAATTGTTATGAATTACAGTGTTATTCATAAATATGGTTTGCGTAAAATATAGTACTTATAAGAAGTTAGATGTTAGCCATCATGAAAAAACAGAAAATTGATGATCAACAACGTATAGTCTCACAAAAAACTTTGGTCTGGGTCTTTCATTCTCGGTCTTGGCTTTGATGTTGTTCTTGTTCATTCGTTTTGGAGCCATTTGACACGGTACAATATTTCAGCATAAATTGAATACAATTGGCTGCGCGCGCATTTTCAGTCAACTTGCATGCAAGAAATTGGAACATGTTCTATTTTCTTATAATACAATACAACTAAACATGCGCAGTAGTTGCCCAAATCGGATTTTAAGGCTATGCACGGCCAGCCTAAAATATAAATAAAAGTGCTTTTATTTTGTAGCGTGCCTTTGAGTTGTGTTGAAAACTTAAATATGTCATGGTCCCAGGAGCAAGTAAAATTGCTAATTAAATTGTACAAATCATATCCTTATATGCTCGAAATAACGCACTAGAAAAGATAAATTAAGAGCCGCAGCTTTTCCGACCCTGTGTTAACATAACTGAACGCAAAAATAAATTTAACTGCACCTCCCAATAGTAAACATTTTCCTTTTTCTATCGCTATTTCTTAATACATCCACTACAGATCAGCAAAACAAATGTAGGAACCTTTCAAACTAATATTAATCAATATTGACCTATTTTCAAGTTACTATGCGCATGCGCTTGTACTAAATTCAGTGACGAATTCATTTACTATATCATACAGTCAACTTTCTTGTAAAGAATATTGTTTCCAATATTATCTCGCACTAAATGTTTAGTTCTTAAATTAGTACCCTGTCAAACAGCTCTTAGTCTTGCAAAATGGCAGGACCAAGACTGCAAGACCAAAACAGATTTTGTTCATCACTGGTCAACATCTGGTTTATTTTTGAATAGACCCTTTATACTACTTTACTTAGAATTGACCATCAAGCCAGACAAGCTCAGCTTTCACTGCCGAAGCAACGGCAATTTAAAAGGCACTCATTTGGTGCCTGGAGGGATCAGTGCCAGGCACAGAATTAATAAGTTTTGTTCTAGAGGCTTTGAATAGAAAAACAAAAAAAATTATAAATGAATGGCACATATTGGTGTCATAGGTAATGAAAGGGTAGATAACGAAAGCTAAAAAAATCTTGCAGTCCCTAAATGATACGGCATAATGGGAAGGTGCTCCGTCTTGCTGAAAGTGCAACAAATTTTTATCTAGAGCTAAATAGAGTACACGCATATTTCATATTTTGCTTGGATATTATTTTTATAATAGTAAATATGATATCAAAAATTACTAATAATAGGAAATAAACCAGTTTCCATTGGAAATTACTCCCAAATTTTGAAATAAAATTCAAATTTCAATGCACTTTTCGACCACAGCCCGAGGATTTCCGGACGCTACCGATGATACGTGTGATGTCATATCTCTTGTGTTTACTTATGTCAATATGGCCGGTATTGCATTAGGTTATGTGTAGTTGTGTGTTTATATTGTATTTTAATCAACTATTAATTGCTTCATCGACGTTATATGTTTGTTTGAAACCATTACGTGTTTGTGTGTGCTTTTTTTATTTCTAAAAGTCAACGTAAAGTGGAAAGTGGTCATAAATATTCGATATTTCCGAGGATATTTTAAAACTTTTGGAAGAGTATATTTTATTTACTAGTTCAGTGTTCAGTGACGATTATTTCATATTTTGTGAGTAAAGATATGGCTAGCGAAGGTTTTGTAAAAGCACAAACTGATAACTTGCCCAAAGTGGACTCATTTATGCTGCTTGAATTTATGAAGTCCAACAGCTGCTTCAATGCAGAGGAAATAAGAGGAGTTAAAGCATTATCGTAAGTACGATTTATACTATGTTATATATATAATATATACCAACCATATTTCGATGTGTGGTCGTAAGAAAATGATGTTTGTTTAGGCCTAATGCCTTTTTGTATATGTATATTTAGATTTAAGATAAATTGCACAAAGTGGCAGCATCGCTGTGTTTCTAACGATTTTGAGTGGCGCCCGTTAGGAGGGCACTGTCGCCAAGTAAGTCGCAGAGTCAAGGTGCTCTACTGTAAAATATGTTGTTTTATGTTCTTTGTCTGTGAATAATCCATTGATCACGTGAGAAGCTTTTGTTTAAAGAACCACGTCCAATCATCAAAAATAATACAGTCCACTAAATCGACCAACAAGCCTATTCAATGTTTTTATGGTTGATTCCTAGACATATAGGTACATAACCTTAAACTATTTAAGAATAAAAATTACCAGCATAGAAGTAGGTACCTACATTAAAATGCTCTTCACAAACAAAAGTAATGCCCTTCTCTTAAGTGTATTTTTTGCTTGCGCCACCAGGTGAAGTAAAAAATACTTTGTCTGGAGTTTTAATAGACGTTGATTCACACACTGTAACAATGCAATACTAGGAATACGAAGGTTTTTTTCGGCTTTATCCATTTTTAAAGCTTTCAGAAACAAATTAGGTCACAAGAACTCAGAGCGTGATACACGAATAAGAACGTCAAACCACGGGGCAGCCATCTTTATGACGTAAAGCGAGTTTTGGCGGACTTTCAAATTTTATGATTTTTAAAGTCGTTTTAAAAGTAAAGTTTATATTTTTTTGATAAAGCGTCAATTCCCACCAATAGCAAAATTTATGCTTGTACCCTATTACCATCACCGTTCTGTTCTGTTGAAATTTTTTTGTCAATTCCAAAAGCCAATCAAATTTCTTCATTTTATATCATATGAACAGTCTCAGCCAATCATGTCAACATTACACTGAAAACAGACCATGGGCAATTTTCACACGTTGCCATGGATACATATTGATTTATTTCGATTTTGAAGTTTCGAATATTTAATATTTCGAAATGTCACGATTTGGTTGTAATATTGAAACAAAAAATTTTCTATCCGAATAACCCTCGGACATTGATAAATGCTCAAAAATTTTATGACAACTTTCTCAAGCTTGTTGCTTGTAGGCAACAAGCTTTCGAAATCTGTCATAAGGTTTTTTTGTACAACTGTCATTAAAAGTGACACTTTTAATGATAGCAAACAATGTTAAAAACGATTGTTTACATAGCAGCGTGTTAAAAATACTTTTAACACTAGTGTTAAAAATATTTTTAGCACGCTGCTATGTAAACGTCTGCCATTCACAACAATCTTTTGATTATTTGAATACTAAAATGCATTTTGAATTTATTGTCATTGCAAATTCGCTCGTTTCATTATCAAAATAGGGAAGTTGTACAAAAAACATTGTATGGTATTTGTGTTAAAAGTGATTTTATTTTGTTCGTGAAATTGTTCAATTCGCTCCGCTCATTTCACAAACGTTTTCACTCACAAAATAAAACCTCACTTTTAACACTCATATCATAAATAACTATTTCGAACAATTATCAATGGTTATTACTACTGACAATTAAATCAAGCTTTTAGATCACTGTGACTAGTCAGCTGTTTATTCACTTTTGTGGGATTATTAGGCTGAGCTACTTTGGCAGCTTGGTCGACTGCTTCATTGCCTTCAATTTTTTTAGGGAAGAAACCGGTCAAAAAGTTGAAAATTTTGCTTTTCATTGAATGGATATTTTCTTGGATGCTCTTTGCAAGCACTTTCATCAAACAAATTTTCTCAGAATGACAGATTCCTTGATTCCTTGTTTTCGAAGTCTAACTCAAATCTACCCAGATTCAGCGCTTGCAAAATTCTGTAGGGAGTTAGGAAAAAATTACAGTGAGGAGGCTTAAGTAATCAACCTTTGGGAAGTTTATAGCTATTTCACTGCAGATTACATTGTTGCGCAAAAATTATAATAATAATACAGAACATCCATGAGAAAAATGAGAAAGTAATCATAAGAAATAACAATATATCAGAAAAATTCACTACAAATATGGGACTAAGACAAGGAGGGAGCCTAAGCCATTTGTTATTCATTATTCACATGGATGAGATCATCAAGAAATGCACAAAACTAAGTAAAACAGTATGTGTGGGACATTTTTAATTGTGCAGGGTAGACATCAGTGAAGGAGCATTTGTAGACGATGTCAAATTAATAGCAAAAAATGAAAAAGAGCTACAAGAAAACATAAATGTTTGGAATGCAGCAATGATAGACATGGAAATGAAAATAAACCAAAACAAAACAAAAGTGATGGTCATTGGAGACGACAAAGAGGACATAAATATAAGAATAGATATAGACAAAATCGAGCAGGTTAAACATTTTCAGTACCTTGTAACAATAGTAGACGAAAACGGATCACAGGAAGCAGATATTAATAACAGAATAGTTAAAACTAACAACATGTATACCAAATTTATCAACAAAAAAGAAACATCTGAAGAAACGCAATTAAAAGTATTTAAAACAATATATCGAACAATACTTACATATATAATATATATACTATATATAATTTTTTTTTATTATTTTTTTATTCATTTATTTTTTTCTCCTTTTTTATTTATTATATATATATTTTTTTAACAACAGGGACACTTTGCCTTCAGGGGTCGATCAGAGCGACTTCAATAAACAAGAGTACCACGGATTGATTAGGATACACAATAGATATGGAGATACATTTATGGATTTGGTTTATAATGTACAGTCGAAGTCAAATGAAACGCAAAAGACAAACGCCAAAATTCATAAAAATTCAATTAGTTTCAATGATTTATGGTAAGCCTTCGCTAAAATTTATTAGAAATACTTCAATTGTGACCTAAAAAACATAGATCTGTTTGATGGGGATGTTTAAATAATACAGTCTCAACCTAATCTAGTTGTGCGTTTCATTTGACTTTGACTGTACATAATATAAGTATTCAAGTATTTATCTATTTAAATTTTGGTCCGATTTTGCATATATGCTAATATAGTTTTTTGTATAATTCAAAGTTATTTGATCTAGTTAATTCTGTTAAATTATAAGGGACCATTATTTGATTGTTCTTATTATAAAAAAATTTATTCAACTCTTTTACTTGATTTTGAATCAATATGCATCCTAAAATTTTATGCTCTGCGTTTCCTTCCTCTCCGCAATCGCACATGGGTGAATCTTCAAGATTAATTTTAAATAGATGTGACTGAACTAATGTGTGATAGAATCTGAGTCCACAAATTTTAGATATAACTACCTTATTCAATTGTGTTTTTTGGAACCATGAATATCTGGATGAATACTTTTATAAAAAAGTCCTTTCGTTGAATTTTAATAATCATCGTTCCAACTGCTTAAAACCTTAGCTTTCGCCCACGCACACATGTCTTCTTTTGAGTATTTATAATTGGAACCTTCACCCTCTTCTATGGCGCCTTTTGCTAGCTTATCTACTTCCTCGTTGTTAGCTGTACCACAATGAGCCTTAACCCAGACAAATTTCATATGTTTCTGAGTTAGTTCCAATTCATGTAACGTTTTTACTGGATAAAAGAGGAAGAAGCTGGATAAAAGCGAAGGACTTAGCTCAAAATAGGAAAGAGTGGAAGAAATTCGTGACGCAAGAGTAGCTGCAACACACCCTACACCACTAAAAGTGGTAGAAGGGCCTTAATATTATATATATTGCGTTGGTAGGAAGGGGTAGTCAAATGTGGTTTTGGAAGAAATATACTTCTGAAGCGATTGGAAAATATATTGTAATAAGCTGGGTTTTCCGTGGTTAGGAAGTACTTTAAAAGCGTATGATAGGCTAATATATTATCCCCTTTATCATTCCACAGCAGGATACTAAAATTATGGAAACAATTTCATTCTCACAATTAAGACAAATCTAACGACACCTCATATGTTAAAATCAGTCAAGCCGCTTAGATTATACTAGGCCCCGAAGAAATACACTCCTTCAGCAAGTCGGCAACCAAAAAGATTGTTCCATCTCTAAATTTTTTAACATATTACGCAATATCCAATAAATACGAATCTTACATTACGTTATTTATAACGACCGGCGAAGAAAAAAAAATGTGCTGCATAAGCGTGTCGCGCTTAAAAGTAGTAGTACAACACGTCTAAAAAGTGGGGTGAACAATTCTTGCAGTACCTATCATCACCTTCATTCATCAATTCCCGTGTATGCGTTCTAAAGCTTGCAAATCTCATATTATGTGGTTGTAAAGCTAGTGCGGACGCAAATTTTTTTTATAAACAAAAACAAAATGAAATTTTTATTTGCTGCGGTTTTGGCGTGGTGCTTTATTTTAACGAACAATTTGGAAAATCAGTCGGAACGATTTTCGAATATTTTTTCAAAGAAATCGAACGTCAGTGTGGTGCAAAATAATGATTTTGGTGTTAACGGTACCGTTCAGTTAAGTTATGAGGAAAAAGGAAAACTATGCGTTAAAAATTTAACAAAGTGTATGGAAGAAGGTGAGATTTTATTATTTTTTGAATATCAGTTGATAAGAGATTGTAAGAGTTTGTCAGTTATTGGGAAATAACTGCGATTTCTACATGGTTTAATATGTAAAATTTAATTTCTTCAAAAAAACTTAATTAAACTATCGATAACTAGCTTTCAACTCATTATGTCATATTTGGTGTATTCAATTTTCTCTTAAATGTTAAATTTAAAATAGTAGGTGTGTCGCAAACCACATTTGTTTTTAATTAATTATATTTTGGAAATTGTACATAAATTATAAAATTATAATATGATGAATCTGTCATTTCATATTGCATACCAGCATGGGGAGCAGCCTTTAAAACAATACTAGATACATTACAAGTGGCACAAAATTTACTAATTAAAATTATTTATCGAAGAAATAGACTATACCCGACTGATCTCTTGTATGAAGAAACTAAAATATTCAACATCCATTCAATATATATTTATAATTGTTTAAAAAGAATGTTTAATGAAGAAAAATTAGTTGTGAGCTCAGTACAAAGTCAGACTCGTTCTTCCACGAACTTAGATGTTAGAATTAGTTTTTTTCACAAAACCACAACTTAGCATTTTTTCACTTTCCAAGGTACAAAATTTTTTAACATTCTGCCACAATATCTGAAAAAAATGAAAAAATATCATACATTTAAAAAGGAAGTAAAACATTTAATACCTTCCAATCCAGGAAAATTTAATTCATTATAAAGTTTTTCTCATCATATTACTATATAAACTTATAATGTGTTATAATAATGTGATACCATACTTTTGGTCTTAAAATACATAATATGTATTACATATAATAGTGGAATCTTCCAACACTCTTTCTGCTCCATTATCAACTGAAAGAAAAAAGGTTTAGGGTGAAATTCATAGTCGACACTTGAGGGTCACTCAAACTCAACTTAGTTTGAGTTTAGCTCGAGACGACTTTTCATATCCACAGTCATTACTCAAGCAATACTTCAATTTGAGTGAAAAAAGTTTGGCATCAATGATATTATTAGGAACTTTTGGTTGCGTTTGTTTAACAATCGTGATTTATGAACGTCCTTTAACGTTCATCTGACATCTGTTGCATTGCATTTATATTCAAATTTGTGTTCAGTTCGTGTATTAGCCCTCTGCAAGTATTTTATTCTCATTTTAGTTCTTTACTGTTCATATAATATTTCTTATTTGCTGCGTATTCTTTTATAGAAAATAAAAAAACTGATTGTGCTAGCTTAGCTGGAAAGGAAAAAGCATGGGTGTCACTGGCACACGAGTTTAATTCAAGCGGAGAGCATTGTTTCGTATAAAAAAGGAATTAATCTAATTATTTTTTCTTTTTACTACACCAATGTGATTACTAACCTAGGTAAACGATAAACTTAAGCATTTTCCTCATCTATATATTTTACAAAATCAATCAAATCATCTAT
>CAJUYH010008498.1:0-11787 GCA_910591685.1 Galerucella tenella
ATTTTCAGACAATTTTGCTTCCATGTTGTTTAAATGGAGAACAGAAATTTTCAATGCGGAATCTCTTAATATAAATATAAAGAGTTCAAACTTTCACAGCATTTCAAATACAAAAAAAAAATTAACAATTTTTTTGAACAATGCCATGTCGCATGTCATGCAAGAAAAGAAAGATAGTCAGACGAATAAGGGTTATCATCCGTGCTCTGAAAATACCCAGTAATGGTGTTTTGTTGATCCTATGCTTGAGTATTATTGTGCAAATCTGTGTTTGTTGATGCTGTGCTCAGACGATTTTAAGATTGGGAGTAAAAGTGTTGAAGCCGACTCTGAACTTTATCTGACAAATATTCCTCCAAACCGCATTTCCATTTAAATAAGAGAAATAATAAACTATCAGGAAAAGGTTAAAGGTTTTTGGACCCTCACTGTTGAACTGCCACTTTTGTATTATTTCTGTGGTTGCTGAACGGCCCTTTTTACGTTCCGAAATTTACAGCTAGAATCAAGTTAGGGTTTCCCCTACACATAAATAATTTAAAAAAGTGATCTGGTTACGAAAATACGGAAAAGTCACAGAGCACAGTTGTCTTAGGATATTCAGAATATAAAACTAACTGGTACCCATAGGATATTTGGAAAAAATATTTCGTTTATATAAATTCAAAAAATCATCATCATATCTATAGGTGATTTACATCTTGAAAAATTATAAATATTATTGATTTTACGTTTAAAATTTTAAGTGCCACAATTCTTGAGTTCAACAAGTCGAATATAAAATCATTATTATTGGAGTATCTTTATGTGATTAAAACTGGTTTCAGAAGACTAACCATTAGTTTGCATTTAACTATTCTTGAAACTTTTATTTTATTACTTCCTCATTGCTGCCATAAACTGGAAAACGATAATAGAATATTACGTAACGTGTGTGGTGAGATGCATTTTACGCACGAATGGAAAAGTAACGCACGACGCCGCCTAGCGGCTAGTGCGTAATTCCGTGAGTGCGTAAAATGCTTTACCTACGACCCCCCCTGTAATCAGTCAATAACACACAATCGGTATCAATGTAATGACGTCTATTACGCACTGTAAAAAAAACGCACCGCTGTAAAGTGAATCGCACGGCACGGCAACATCTTAGCAACTAAGACTTCGACCTCTAAATACCTATGACTTTTGAAACAAAATTGTAATAGGAAATTCGATTTTCCAATTAAAAAAAAAAACTTGGTATCCCGATATCTAACCAATTCTACGTCTGATGTATACGAGCCTTAGGGACCGTCACACAACGAAACTATTGTTTCTCAATATCTCTTTCATGCATTTCTATGGTCTGATGAGCGCGTACTTGTAGCAGAATCATATCTTTTGCAAACCAACCGTTCAAACAAATAAATTTAACCCGAGGAAGTCGTAACGTGAAAGACAAACGAATCAATATTATATATTTAGTAGAGTTGACTTAGATTAAGATGCTGTTTGTTTAGTTGATATTGTATAAATTGTCTTAGGGTCCCATTATTTATAGTCCATTCATAAAAATACTAGATAATTTGATAAAATTCAAAAATAAACGTTGATACCTCTCTGAGGCATGAAAAGCATCAAGTGCAATTTGCTTATCAAATTCTACATAATCACGATGTCCATATGAACATCGAAGAAATGCCAGTTCCAGCATAAGCTGCTACTTCTGCTCTAAGTGAAGCTCCGTCCATCTCCAATAACATAGATAAAGTATTACATCACCAATAAAGTAAAATACCTAGCATTTTCAATAATTATATTTTAAACTGTTCTGTTAATTTTAATATGGATTATTTTGAAGTTGAATTGATTTGTTTCACGTTATTCCTCAATTTTAAATGAAGTTTTCGCAGAAATCCCAAATTTTCACTCACCTATAAAAAGCCCGAGTCCCGTAACAAATTTGAAAAGCGAGTAGACGTCAGCGAAGTTCCAAATTCCTATCAATCAAGATCTCTCAGATTGGTAGTCAGAGCCATTTCGTATGTTTCCAGCAAAAATGGAATAATTATGGATAATAGTAGATAAAAAAAGTTACATATATAACGCTCAGTTGGAAAACGTTATCCTCAAAGCCAGTCTATCAACAGACATGCCGTAGGATTTGTTAAAAAAACTTAAGAAATCTATTGAGTATGTAATGATTGTTAGACTAATAATCACATATAAAGTTATTGCTCGGTGATCAAAAGCTTTACAACGAATAGCCTAAACAAAGCTCTGTGGTAGACAGAGACAGCCTAATCTACCGGAATAAGGTTATTTAAAGGCTTTCATACATGTCATCTTCTGGAGAATGTCTTCAATCCAGTGTTAGACTATAGCACGCATGATTCACGTTGTCCAACAGGCTATTCAACAGGCCAATAAGGTCTGAATCATGATATTTCATAGTGAGACTTGGTCTGTCGTAAGATTTGATCTTTGTCTTGAATATTGAGTGAATATACTTTTTGTGCCTGCCCCGCCGTGGCTAGAATCATGTATCTGATACTTGGCAGGGCTACCTTTCTCAAGAAGCTAGATTTATCTAGTGAAATCTGGATATTTATGTATGAGACTCAAGAGACTTTGGTGGGTAGCAGTGGAGGTTCGAATAGACTAATTCATTCAACTTAACCTACTCTAGCCACAAGATAACCCAAGAGCTTAATAGACCATTCCAGGTCCATAATAGATCAGCCTTATTGTTCTGGAACTGGAAGGCGCATGTCGCTTTTTGTTTAGTTTTTTTATTGTGTACTTATAAACAACCCATGTAAATTAGACTTTAATAAGTAATAGGTTCCTGGAATTATCTGAAATGCAATTTTTTTTGTGGTGTTGTTAAGTTTGGAATGCGACGAGCAGGAGATAAGGTATCTTTTTTCGATTTCCGACCGAATCCGCTGCTCTTGACTTCCGTTGGAATCACATAACTCTCCTGTTGATTGCTTCATCGTCGTCTGACATTTTAATTATTATTCAATTTAATTCAGATACAATTTACTGACTGCGCCATGTGTTATTGGTAAAGTTTTTATTATTCAAATGAAATATATGTTAGGTACATTGACATTGAAGGATGGAAATACCTGCCAGGTCGGCCATGTTGTTCTGGAATGGTATATTGAAAACATTTTCGTTATTACCCATAAAATCATGAGAAACGTAGCCTATTGTTTGTTAATTATGGGTTTAAATGGAAATATGATTTCTGTTTTCAATACTTGTCACTACATATTAATCTAATTGTAAGAATGACAAATAGACCACGTCAATTTCAACAGAAATACTATTATCAATGTGAAAATGTTGATAAGAAAGTTTATTCGTATCATTTTCGAAAAGAATACTAAATACATGTTTGCCAACGCCACTGACAAAATAAGTTTAAATTAATGCCATTTATAGAAACTGATGCGACCACTCTAAAGAAAATATGGCAATGCTGCTAACAAGAAAGGGGATTAGTTCAGGTTGGATAGCTCCTGAAATTGTTTGAGATAATTGAATTAAATTTTAGGTGAACCGGAGCGGAGATTTGTCAAAGATTACGTTCCTGAACTGCAAATAGAATAGGTAGCAGGTTTATGTAGAACATAATGCGGAATACAGTTCTTCACTCAGCTGCAATGCAGTAGTGCTTTTCGATTTAAATCTTGGTAATAGTTGGTGAAGTTTTTCTTCAGATTGAAGTTCAATTATCAGATGAAATCAATTAAAAACAAATTTCACGATAGAAATATAGCTTATATTAGGTACTTGACCGATTTCACAAATAATATTAGCATCGTTTGGAGTGAATTGGAGAAATTGATGTGAATAATTAAGAGGCTGAGATACCTTCTCAAGATGCGTGAATGTTATATAAAAATCTAAAATAAGAAGTATTTATAGTACATAAGTATATTATGCTATCTAACAGTTGAGAATGTAGAGTATATGTTCATTTATAAGACTATCTATATATTTTTTAATTTCTAAGTAATCTAAGGAATTCAGCCTTTGAAATTCAAGATAAAATTTTGTCAATAATACCAGCTTCGGGCTGTTTCCTGATAATAACTCCAAAAATTCTTCTTTGGCAAGGCTCAAACATCTAAATTGCATGAGCTGTGTTGCAAAAACAGTTGAAAAATATACCCATTAGATCTTGTGTGCTTTGATGAACGTTACAGGCTCTGACAAACAAGGAAGCGCTTCATGGTCGACATCATCACGACCTCAATCAATCTTATATCGACAAGGAAGCATCAAATAAGTGACTCCCTGATGGAACATTATTTCCAGAAGGAAGTAAAAGGATGTATGACGATAATTCAAGACCAAGTAATTATTGTCAATAGTTACAAAAAAATGTGCCATAAGAGATCTGAACATTTTCTTTATTCATATTTAATCTTCGTGATAGGGTGCCAGAATTGGACAGTGTTAATCGGGGAGGGCATAGTCGAGAATCAATTCTCAAAACAATCAAAATTACATCGGGGTCACAGATTATAGAGAGAACAGATACGAAAGCTTGACAGAGAACAGTAAAAAAGAGAGAGATGGGTGGACATACCCATTTAAATGCCCATCGTCTTATGTCGACTCCGTTTGGGCTGCTTCGCGAAATTTGTCTATAGTCTATAGTCTAGCACTTTCTTGGTAAGCCTCTGAATTGAGCAATGTTGGTATATATTACCAGAAGTCTATAAATATTTTTACAGTCCAAGAATTTATTTGGCAGAACTTAAAAGTCTGCCTTTATATTACTATTCATACTAGAAAAGCCACGGATCCAGACTGACCGATATTTGTTGAGTCTCTCTATTCTATTGAGGAGACTCTTATATTGGAAAGAGCCTTCTTCTGAAGCTGGATACCAACTTTGACGGTTAGTGCTTTCAAGGTATCTTGGCTGGAATGCTCATCTCCTTACATCTCTTCACACGTGAATATTAGACATGATGAATGATTTGACCACGATGTTAATTCGCATAAGCTTTATAAAAAAATAAGTTCGTAGTTAACTCGAACCAATAAAGACGCGTTTTTATTTTCGGCTTAACGAGGATAATGAAGTGTCTAAAATATTGATTGAGACGTCAAAGATAGCCGCAGCATCATAAATTCAATATCCCAAAAAATCACAAATCGATCACAAAAGTGAAAGTCTAATCCTGAAAAGAAGAGAAAAACCCTGCCAACCACCAAGAGAGAATTTATAATCTGAATAGTGTCGCAGGATAAAATTGACTGGGGCATTCGATCATTCATCACTCTTGATATCAGAGCTTTAGCTATCGATATACAGAGTGGTGTGAGAAATGCAAAGCAAGTTGACAAAGCATTTCAGCTTATAATATTTTTTAACTTGAAATAATGAGCTTCATATTACTCTATTACACTGCGCATCATGTAAAACTGGTCAACTTTTCTTCTCAACTAACTCAACTAATCAAAATGACAATTAGTCAGAGGTGTGAAGTTTTTGAAGCGCAACATCATCGATACCAGCCTATTCAAGTGGGTTTGATGAATAGAGGATGGTCTGCTATAGTCTGTACAGAAAGTACGAGGAGTAATAAATCATTCATTTAAGTAGATTTCATAGACGTACCAAAATATATTTTAAGAGGGTATACCGTAAGGTACATTTTGTATTGAACGAATGAGTTGCAGCTATGCTAAAGAATATACGATTTAGGTCAGAGGTAACGGGATGTACTAATTTTAATAAAAAAAAGTGATAGAGGTACATAAATTTTAGTAAATTTGATAAAGAAAGGCAACACAGTTTATTCATAATAGAAAACAAACCAATCTGTAACAATAATTATTTTATATATTTTTGTATATATATGTGTGTATAAATGCTGGATATACAGTTTCCAAATCTTGGCAAGATGAAAACATTAAAAGCGGAAGGCAGGCATTCGTGGAAGGTTTGTCGTTAGGTTTGCAGCCACCATCTGGAAAAGGAAAAAGACTTATCATTGTCCATGTTGGAAGTTCTGAAGGTTTTGTTGATGGTGGATTATCAACTTTTATTTCAAAACGCACGGGGGACTATCACGAAGATATGAATGGGGATGTCTTCGAGGAATGGTTTGTTCAAATGTTGGATCTGATTCCAAAAGGGGCTGTTATTGTTATGGACAACGCAAGTTTCCATTCACGGTTACGAGAAGCATTGCCCGCAAGTCGTTGGCGTAAAGCAGAGCTTTTGGAGTGGCTTATTTCGAAAAATATTAAGTTTCCAAAAGATCCACTGAGGAAAGAACTTTACAGAATTGCAAAAATGAACAAGAATAAATACAAAACCTACATTGTAGAAGAAATGGCTTCTTCTCGTGGTATATCAGTTCTTCAACTTCCACCTTATCATTGTGAACTTAATCCCATAGAATTAATATGGGCTCAGGTAAAGGGGGAAGTTGGAAAAAAATACTACTTTTAAAATAAACGATGTTGTGGAATTGTTTGAGTGTGCTGTAAGTCATGTTAGTAAGGAAAATTGGACAAACTGTATCGAGCATGTTATCAAAGTAGAGGCAAATATGTTGAAAATTGACAATATTTGTGATGATTTAATCGACCCTATTATTATTATTGTCAACAACGATTCTTCCTCTTCCGAGTCGGATATAGAATAAAATGTAAGTAATAAATGTATTCCAATAATTATTTCTTTTCATTTTTTATTATATTATAATTTAAAACGTATTTTTTTCCCAAAATACACACCACTGCATTGCGTTATTGCTTATCTGCTAATCCTTTAACAATGAAGAAACCCTAAACTTTGCTACAACTAAAACAAATACGGGGTCGATCTACCTGGTTTTTAGATTTACGGAAGAAATGTAATTTAAAGTAAGAGATTTATCAAAAATTTCATGGTGCTCCCTGTAAAGGTTTTGCATACTTAATTAGGGTTTATTACTCCTCGTACTTTCTGTACAGACTATGGACGACTGGACCAAGAGTTTCACAAAAGCGAAACCACAATTAAAAACATCAAAAAAGGTGAGGTGAGGATCGAACTGACAAACCTATAGAAGGGAAAGTTTAGAGGATAATCTTGAAAGTTTAGTAATACCTTAAACGTATTAGCGAATAAGCAAACAAAAATATTTCTATAGCAAATTCCATCCTGCTATGAAATAGTTCTGAACCCATCCACTGCGATCATTGATATTCTACTTCCATCCCTTGACACAAGACTTGTACTTCTATAGGTTATTCTAAGTCTGATTTGTGGTCTTAGATGCCTTGCCAATTTTGACAACTCGATTGCAACTAGTGCTTCAGGTGGATGGGTTTGGAACTCCTTTTCATTGAAAGCTATCCTATAAACTTTCGCTCCTATAGGTTAGTCTGTTCTGTGCCTGAGACTTTGATAATAAATAAGTTAATTTTGTGATAACCGAAAGATCGTTCCTTTGTACCAAGCAGCGAATTTGCGAAATTTATAACTCAATACAACCTAACATTTATTGATTGAGAATATAGCTATTGAAGGTACAATCATTAAAATTGAAAATAACATTAGATTTATACGTTTAGGCTACGTCTAGGTTGTTTTCAACAGCCCAGGCACTAAATCTCATGTTATCTTATTCCATTCCAGAAGCTCCGCTTCTTCCAAATAGGCCACTAGTTTGACTGAAGGGATTTTCAGTAGTTGGGATGGTTATTATTTCCTCTCCAAAGTGCTTCCGTCTGGGACCTTGTTCTCACAGGAGCAGAATATGTGAGTGGGTGTTTCATTATTATAGAGATTTTCTACCCATTCTGTTCAGTCACTTTCAGTCACAGAGCTGAAAACTTTGTTTTAGATCACCTGACAGGCAGAAAGTCCCATCAAAATGATATGTATTTTTCCTGTATCTGATTTTTTATTATAAATAATATCCTATTAAAATGTTTCTCACTTCTTGTAACCGCTAAATTTACTGTGTCTTGATAAATAAGAAAGAAAAATCCCTTTAAACTTGCTCAACAACTATTTGAATGTTCTCGCAAAGGGGGATAATAAAAATCATAAAGTAACAACCTTTAATAGACTGCCCTTTTACCGCTTTGAACTCCATAATTAAATAAAGTATCCCAATGGTAGATCGACTGCTAAATTTATGTTATCTATTTGTCAGGGTACGCTATCTCCTGTATTGTTGCCGTCTCGTCCTCCCCATAAAACATTTTTACGATAATGCGCTTCAACGAACAATATAAATGAGCGTCTCGTTACTTTATTCTAACGAGATTGATGCTGTGTCCTATCGTTATAATACCTACTATATAAACTGGTCGTTAGATGAATTATACGTCGATTTCCTTGTTTTCGTTTTTATCTTATAAAAAAAATCCTTGATAATTTAGAAAACTTAATAGGTGTATTTTTGAAGCGGCTATTTTGTAAACAACACTGACAAAACTAAATCATAATAAAATATTAATGGAACAATAATTTTAAGACAACGTTTACACTGATGATTTTCATTATATTTTGATAAACTAATATACCGGTAGCCCATGTTACATGTTGGCTTCATTATTTTAAATGAAAGATTTTTTAGCCATCGAGTTTGATGTGAAAAAAAAGTAGAATAAGGCTATTGCCCAAGACCCCAACTTGCTAATCGACGCTACAGTGGACATTGAGTTTCCAAAGGATTCATCTTATCCCATTGTTCTCATTTGCTGATTTTTGTAGCAAATATTTTCTGTCACCATGTGATTTATCTTTTAGTGTTGTTGTGTTAATGTTTCGGAATTCAAGACGTTGAAGCCAAAGATGACCACGGGACCTGTCCCATTTATTATTAAAGATTGTGCAAATGTCCCTGTAGCTCCTCTTACCACCCTTATTAATATATGTTTGAAGAGAAGTACAGTTTCCTCTATATGGAAAACATCAAAGATAAGTCTTATACATCAAATGGGGGAACGCTTTCATATCAATTTAATTACGAAAGGCCGTATTGATACCTACTATAACATATAATATCTGATGTTTAACCAATTATTACTTGTTATTTTGCCAGGGTGGTCGAAATTTATTTGCAAGATTTTCTAAATTTTTCAGTTAATGGGCAGATATAAGTAGATCAACATGGATTCATGAAAGGACGCTCAATTGTTGCGAATCTTTCACATGTAACTCAGGATTTCAATTAAAACGACACTTAACCTAGACACAGCACGTTTAAAGTAATTTGTACCGGTTTTGACTGTTCTACACGAATGTTTCCGTCTTCTCCGGGATGGGATTCACTTATTCTGCCAATTTTCCACTTGAGCGGAGGCGTATTGTCTTGCAGGAGCACTAACTGCCCAACCTTGAAAATATCAGTTGGATGCATTTGTTTCTTTGTTGCAATGTGTGTAGGTAGTCGCGCGACCACCTTGCTCAGAGCTGTTGAAACAGGAGCTGCATATGTTTGTATCGGTTGTTTTTAATGAGTTCGGAGTCGTCGACAGAAACTTCAGGTAACGAAGTAACGAACTACCAATTAGGAAGGGTCTCGGTGTCAAGGTATCGGAATCATCTGGATTTTTGGTGAGAGGAACAAGAGGCCGGGAATTTATTATAGACTCCACCTGAACTAGTAATGTATGAAGGTCTTCATAACTGAGTAAGTTATTATTTAACATCCTTTTTAACTGAAATTTTGTGAGTTTAACCGCCGACTCCCATAGTTCTCCGTTACACGGCTTTCTGTGAGAAAGGTCTGGAATGTAGGTTCATTGATATAACTCAGTACGCCCAAAACTAAGAGGAACAGGTACATACTAATGTTATTGACACATACTTCTCATAAGCTTTCAACCGACTTGATCATAATTTGTTACTATGTAAATCATCAAAAACTGGATTATCTATTGGTATACTGAGCTTATTTTCTTCATACTTACAGAGTGGGAAGCAGTTTAACTCTGGGGTACCTCAGGGATCTGATATGGAACCTTTGCTATCGAACATATTTATAAACAATGTCTTGGATGTTAATATACTGTTATATGCTGATGATATGAACATATTACATGGAATTGTTGAGAATAATGATTGTCACATATTACGAAATAGCTTGGAACAAATTTGTGAATGGTCTTCAACTAACAGGCTGAGCTTAAATTTATATTATTGGTTGGAATATCCGTCAATAATATGGAATGCAATATATCATATGCATAATAGCAGCATTGAATATGTGCAAATAAGATTTTCAAAATTTATAAAGTTTGACAGGGTATATTCAAGTATCTAATTGATTATTGTTGATCATTGATGGTTTATATTGGTAATGTGATTTATGACTAACTTGTTATTGGAAAACTGTGAATTAGAGTGGACAGAATAATAGTATATTAAGTATCAAGAACGGTAAGGGTTGTTTACCGGTCCAATTTTGCTGGAGACCGGTATTACCCTTAACGTTAGAGATGCTTATACCATTTTTCGCGCGATCGTATTTAAATAAATTTGGAATGAAATAATTAAAATTTCTCCGAAATGAACGGAATGTCAAAAGTGACATTTATACTTGTCGATCAGTTTAAAATATAATTTGCCTTTTGGTGAAATTGTTTTTATGCTATTTATTACTTTTTAAATTGTTCTGTTCGGTTCTGTTCATTGAAAAAATATAAATCTTCTTATTTTCTTTGTTCCTTTTGTGTAACGAATGAAGTAATATATTATTTAGGACCACTTAAATGTATGTAGGGCTAAGACGTCGATAAGTAATTTACTTACCGACGTCTGAACGGTAAGTCAATCACTTACCGACGTGCTAGACTTAGAAACCAGTAAACACAACCTACCGTCCTGACAACCGATGCTGTAAATAAACAAAAAGATAGATCGCGTAAAAGTAAATATTGAGTGACTGACACATTCAGAAAAGGAAGGAAGTTATCCGTTTTACATCGAGTTACATAATAAATATTGGTTGTAGTCCAAGACAATGACATGTCTGGATATATTTTCATCAATTTAGAAGTGTCATCCAGTGTCCACTTTGATCTTTTCAGACATCGCTTCACCCACACTGTCGAATTTAATACTTACTTAAACTTGTTAGGAGAGCTCACACTATATAGTCAGTATCTTAAACTGAAAACGAGAATAGAATAAATTTGGCGCGCGCATACGATTAGTTTATCAAATTCCACCAAAAATGCGACAATAGACCTCTGTCAAAGTTAACCTTAGTTCCAAGACAAATGAATATAGGAGAATGTTACCACACTTATTATAGACTACAACAGAGAGGTCCTACCACAGGTCCGTAAATAAATTTATTATATTACAAGACTTGGCTAGGATAGGAATTTTTTTCACCACAATCGCCTCTCACAGGACGCCGAATCTTACTTCAAATCTGATTGACTCCAACTAGAACCAGCTAAAAACAGCATGGCAAGTCTTGTTCAGTGGTTTAGTTAACATTAAAATGTTGGTCTCTGCTTGATATTTGCATACAGCCCACTGTACACACGACATGTTCGATATTTGAAGCAAGGATGTTTATCAAAACTACCGCTTGCTTGGTGAACCCTGACCAGCGCCAATGTTGGCTATTCTTTGCCAATGTTGGAAATAGCGGACATTCACAAAATGTCATAATATTCTATTAACAATCATTCTGTACTTTTGATTATTCCCGTAAAAATAAGGAGTATAGTAGCAATAAAAACACACACTCCACTTCGTATCCGCTTGTGGAAACTATTGCAGAAATTCTACGAAATCAGCTACCTACTTTTCCTTTT
>CAJUYH010008498.1:11887-27248 GCA_910591685.1 Galerucella tenella
AAACTATTGCAGAAATTCTACGAAATCAGCTACCTACTTTTCCTTTTGTCAACTGAAAACGACAACCAAAAGTAACCCTAGTTATATTAGGTATACGCGATGCTTGAAATATTTCACAAACAAACTTAAATCACCTCGAGACATGTTGTGAATACCGTCTAACCTAGGGAATGACGTATATGTACTTTTCAACAAAATTACAAACTATGGTCAACTCGTGCTTGTGTCGTGTCTACGGTGTATTCAGGTGAACATATTTACTGCAGGGACTGATTCCAGTCGATGGGGAGAGTTAATAAAATTGTGAATTCCACTAGAGTGCAAGGTGCTTACGTGCTATACAAAAAGTTGTTTATGAATGTTCACTTGACATAATAAAATAAATCATTATAGACATGTAGGAGTCATTATTTCAAATGGAAGCCGTTTTCACCAACGTTTTTGAAGTGAGAAATTGGAATAAGACCAAGACCCAAACGTAGAACTCTCACGAAATTGGAAAAATTGATGATTGGATTTTTTTTCGTCAATTTTCGAATATAAAACCATGAAAATCGGTCCAGCCGTTCTCGAGTTATAAGTGTTTGAACAAACCTGACTTTATTTCATTTATTAAGATTATGTCCTCCGAAAGTACTTACTACTAGGTGGTGAATGGGTTTACTCGGTCATCCACTGTCAAACATTCGATAGGTACCGTCAACTGAGGTGAAGGTGGACAGTCGGGGTGAAGTTGGACAAGACGTAGTTTCTGATCAAATGAAATCGTGACGCCACTGACATTCGACCTTCGGCCAATTTGGCGGTGAGTATTTCATCAGTGTGAATGTAGTAAGAAAGTGTGTTTGGCGCGGTTTTTTGTTGATTTTTTAATTATGTGAACAATTGATTTAAAAAGTGCTATTTTGGCAATTTGGTTTTTATAACCATTGTACGTATTATACTGATGTTCCTAGAATGTCCATTTTTGGCCACAACGTAGACTACAGTATAAGTAACTAACCTATGAAATTTTGAACTAATCTGCCACAAGCTATTGAGTCCAGTGGCGTCACATTAAAAAAGTTTCTTGTTCTAGGGTACAGTTGGACACCAAGATGCCGCGTGTATATAAAAAAAGTGATCATCGGTGACAATTTGTCCAGTCACATATTCGTAACTGTTATCAACAAATGTCTTGAACATGACATCAGTTTCATATTGCTCCCCCCAAACTACACCCACATCTGCCAGCCACTCGATGTGGCTTATTTCAGACCAACGAAGGAAGCGCGGAGATTTGTCTTAAGACAGTGGAAAATGAAAAATCGGGGAGTCTTTCAGAAGAGCAATTTTCCAAACTTGCTATCCCAGACTTTTAAGAGAAATGACATGCGATCTGCGAATAATGTCGAATCAGGATTTGAAGCATGTGGAATAGTTCCTTATGATCCTCAGCGAGTGTTGAAAAAACTGGCGGATTATCAAGAAGTTAATGTTGAGAAACATTGGACTGACAGTTTCGTTAGCTTTTTTATTTAAAGAGAACCTTGCTCCTTCAACTCAAAAAGAAAGCCAAGAGGTAAAAAAATGGTCATTCAACCTGGCCAAAGTGTGACATTTACTGAAGAAAATAGTGACATCGAACATGAAAGTGACAATGAAGAGACCCTTTCTCCTGTGATTCAAACGAGAAAGCCAAGACGTAAGAAAAAGGTCATTATTGAAGATGACAGTGAAGTCGAAGAAGAAAACTACAATGATGCTATGTCTGACCAATCTGAAATAGAAATAATAGAAGATTAATTACACGAACTATACTATGACGAGGCTGAGCCAAGTACGAGCAACCCTGCTCCAACCAATGATAAGACTGAATTAGTTCCTACTAGCATCGGAGATTTGAAAAATAACTAATACGTCCTGGTGAAATTTGAATCAACTGAAAGGAATCTAAATTTTGTAGGTTCCGTTGAAGACAATCATGAGATGTTTTTAACAGTTAAGTTCCTTAGGAAAAAATTTGGAGAAAAAATGGGGCATTTTTTCGTCTATCCATATGTTCAAGACCAATCGATGGTGTCAAAGGAAGATGTTATTCATGTTTTTCACCAACCTGTAGAATTAAGACTCATTAAAAAATGATTTTACTTGGTTTTGAAGCCATGTCCAACTTCACCCCTTTTTCTGGGTAGAGTTGGACACTATTCAAAAAAATATATTAGCGATTCTATAATTTTTGCAAAACTCGTATTTAGCTCATATTAAGGGGTAAGCCTAGGACAATTTCCATAACTATAAGACAATTGGAATTCACCAATCCTGATTAATAGAACAAGATATTTCTTAATGTTAATGTTGAAGTTATATCGGGGCTAGTACTAGAGTGCCACCAAGACTTAGCTAACGCCTCGGCTCGGCAGATAACAATATCATCCTGAGGTGGGTTAAAGGGCACGACAGGGGTAAAGGTAATCGCATTGCCAATTCCATAGCCAGAGAAGCGGCTGGACTGAAAATTTCAGGACCCAGTGACACCTACGGCCTGACGACTTCGACAATTGCGGAACTAGCCAAACGTTTCACCCATGCTTAATCCCTCAAGAGATGGTATGGAGTCAAAGGATGTAGTCTTGCCAGGATCACACTGGGCAACCCTGGGAAGCTGGCGCCGAAGAAATATTTGACGATGACCAGGAAAAACCTACGTTTAACAATGAAATTTCTGACTGGCCACTGTCATCTAAAGAAACTTCATACTAAGGGACTAGTGGACACACCTCTATGCAGGATGTCTCAACAGGATGATGAAACTGTCAGGCATGTCTTATGCGAGTGTCCGGAGTTATCGTCAATAAGAGAGTGTGTGATCGGTGAGTCTTGGCCTATACCTGTCAATATTGAGGAGATGTCTCCTAGTGACCTGTCCACCTTCCTGGAAAGGACAGGATGAACGATGACCTAGGAGGACAAATTTTTGGGAGGTTGTGCAGTGGGTCACATGAGGCCTAAGTGTTGTGAGCCTAAACTCCCCTCCCTACTTTACAGATACAGAAATAAGTCTTTTTGCCGCCTAGGTATTCAATGTATGCCTGGAGAAGCTAGATGGAATGCCACTTTCAGGGTCTGGTGTGAAGCAGCCACCTGCAACACATTTTATTATACCTCGCGAGAATCACTTATTTGATTTGTAGGATGATGGTTGAGTACTTAATGCACTGGTATCATATTCATTTTCATTGCTAGACAAACTGTATTAAAGAGAATCTTACGTAAGCAACGTCCTGTATACTTACTGCATCTGTGAACGTGTGGCGTTTGTCTTGTATGCAGTAAATTTTTAGGCAAAAATTCTAAAACGCATACCGGAAACCCTTGGTTACAACGGACACACTAACCGGAACTTCACTTATGTTGGTTATTTCCTTCAGGCTGCATTCCACTTTGCACAAAATAAAGACAATTTCTCTGGGATATTTCACATCAATATAATGTTGCAGTGAACCTCTACATAATATATAAATACGAATGTATATTTTGAGAATTGTTGGTGAAAGATGTATTAAAAGTCTAATCTCTCGATTAGTTCATACCGTGCTGTGTAATATACTAATTCTCCTGTTTATCAAGTTAACTACAAACTAGAAATTCCTAAATTTGTTTTAGGTATTACCTGACTTTAGGAAATGGTTAGTGAAGTCGTTCAAAAAACAATCTTCCATTAAAAAAAGCGCTATGAAATAGTTCTGAACCCATTCACTACGATCGCTGAAATTCTTCTTCCCCCAGTCTGTTTTTCGTCCTCAGCTGCCTTGCCTATTTCGACAACTCAATTGCAACTAGCGCTTCAGGGGGATGGGTTTGACACCTCATTTTTTCAGTCTAGGTAATCCTATTGGACTTTCAGTTCTATAGGTTATACTGTTTTGTGTTTAATATCCATTCAAATTTATCTGACAACAAGTTGATATTTAGGGACAGTTGTATGTAACGTAGTTAACCAATTGATCAACTGAACCAGGTTCATATGTTGACCATAGTCAAATCAATCAATCGTTGTACGAAATATGTTTGTGTTGTGATCAGTTGAACCACAGTCAAATTAATATTTTTATGTTGGTTATCCGAATCTCTAGTAACATTCGAGCATTTTATCAATATTGTTGGTACTAACTTGAAAAATCGTCACAAATTTTTGTATACTGTGAAATCGTTAATCAATGACAGTCAATGATCAAAAGCGTGCTTGGCGTTAAATATCATTTTGTGTGTTCCCTTGGAAGTGAAAATATGGCAGATGAAGAAAATAAGCGTAGGTACTCCAAATTTCAGTGCATCTGAAGAATCGACCCTGATTTCTCTAGTTGCTAAGTATAAAAACGTTAGAGTGTATGAAAACGGATGCAGAAAGTTCTCGGCATAAGACAAATTTTTGGCTTCAGTTCAACTACACACCGAACAAGTGACGTGCTGTTGAATAACCACCATTTTTGGTGGTTCAGTAAATTGCATAGTTAACTCATGAGTTAACCAAAATAATTCTTGACTACGTTTCGTACAACACTCTAATAGCTGTGATCATGGGTTAACCATAGACATTAGGTTAACTATGCTTCATACAACTGGCCTTATATTTATATTGGTGACAGTTGTCGAATGTAATATTTTTGGTATGTTCAGAACGAAACAAATATTTTAATCGGGATGGTTGTGAATAAGATAGTATACAAACCTCGGTAGGAAGTTTCATTCCTGTCTCGAGATAACTGCCATGCTAACTAACTAATCTCTCGATTAGTTCACACCGTGCTGTGTGATATACTAATTCTCCTGTTTATCAAGTTAACTACAAACTAGAACCAACCGATAATTTATTTCTCTTTATAATCGAAAGCGACATTGTTTAATTCTATTCCACAAAACATTCAATTGCCGCGAGAAAACAATTTTGCATTTTAAAATACCGAAAAGAAAAAGCGTATTTTTCCATTGATTACACCAATATATAATACATTAATCGTTTTTTTCACATTATCCAGGAATCTTGCAATAAAACTAATTATTTACTTTATCTTACTCGGCCATATTAAATTAAACACATTTTTTTCCGTTGTTAGAATTGTCGGAAACGTAGACTCGTTGAACTAACGAGGTCATTTATTTCCTTAAATGTTTTACAGGCTCTTATACTTAATTCAGTTTCTCTGTTCTTAATTAAAATTGCTTTATATAGAAGAACTACTGTATAAGGGTTTTGTAAGAGAATGGATTGTTTACAACTGTCTTATTAGCCTACTTTCGATATTAGTCTATTGTTTTCTCGGTGATTCAGTAGATTGCTAGTACGTTACTCACTTTTTGCTAGAAGATATTACGATATTGGTGAGTAATTGATAGTTTATAAGATGCAACAGTATAAGATTGAAGATTTACAAGTACAACATTATAAACACAGCAAAGCGAATATCAAAATTCAGGCTTAATGAAAGCATTTCTAATTGAGACTGCAATTTTTTTGCGAACAGACAAAAATTGTTCAATAAACTGATACACACAAAATTAAACCAAATTAATTTGTTGTTACTCCCACATTAAATGCTTGTGATGACAATAAAAAACGCAGAATTGTAGTAAGAAATTTTTCACGGCAGGGATATTCAAAGTACCAGGTTTGACGTTTCTAGGGCAGCGTTATCTTCAAAGGAAACTAGCTTGCTCAAAAGGAACTTTTAAATTAAGTTGAATGAGGTTAGATGGACATAAAATCACATCTAATATCTTTACTTTGCATTTGGAAGTAGAACACTTTGTATATTGTATATTTCCACTATTAGAGTGAACTCAAATCAAAAGCATTTGAATCAGCCGAATAATTATTTTTTTTCATTTTGTTGTTATCTTCTCTCCTCTTGATTCCAAACTGAGTGGGAGGCTACACCTGGAAAAAATTACTATCAGCAGCTAGACTTTTTTGGTAATGCATTTATAAGCAAAGTCTGCGAAATACGATCCGAGCTGGTTCACTGGCTTCACACAACAGTGAGGAGAAGAACAAAAGTGTCTTCTGCAGTGAATATATCAATTGCAATCCAACAAGCTTTTTTAAGTATTACGTAGCAAGTGAAAAAAATAGAGCCCTTATCTGCTTTCCTCCTTTGGAACTTTCCGTGAGGACAGAAGCTTCGTAGTTCCTGAACTGCTATATGAAGTTGGAGAATTGCATAATTGGGAAGAAATACGATGCTAGCTATAGTCTATCTTTATGAATAAGAGGGTATTAAAATAATAAAGCATTCGTGTCCATAGGTATAACCTAACCTAACCTATGGACACGAATGCTTTATTATGTTTGAGCGACCGGGGGCAAAGGATCTGACCGTTACACGTTACGTTACGTTGCTTCATTATGCCTTGCTTGCGTGCGTGTGCTCTCTCCTGAGTCTCTCTTTCTCGTTTACGAAGCAGCTATGCTTCGGCCGGGAATCGAACCCGGTCCACCCGCGTGAAAGGCGAGCCTTCTACCACTGAACCACTGATGCTTTATTAAAATTCTATACAAAGTTGGTATTCGCAGTGCTGGTGATCTACTTGAATTTGTTCGGATACATTTTTACTATTATTTCCATAATTTTTTTGCGTGATTGACCTTTTTTGTTTATTTACAGCATCGGTTGTCAGGACGGTAGATTGTGTTTACTGGTTTCTAAGTTTAACACGTCGGTAAGTGATTTACTTACCGTTCAGACGTCGAAAAGTAATAAAACAATTTCACCAAAATGCAAAATATATTTTAAACTGATCGAGAAGTATAAATGTTACTTTTGACATATTGTTCATTTCGAAGAAATTTAAATTATTTCATTCGGAATTTATTTCAATACGATCGCGCAGAAAATGGTATAAGCATCTCGAGCGTTAAAGGTAATTACAACGTTTGCATGTAGATTCCTCTCGTAAGATTGGACAAAATTATATGAGGATTAAGAAGTCTAGCACATTTACTTTTCGAAATACAGGGTGTTGAAATTTCGAAAGCTTGAATGTTTTAATTCGATAACTTTAAAATTGATAGATAAATTGATTTGACATTTGGCAGGTTGTTTTTAAATGTGAAAGGGCATATTTTGATGGAAATAGTAGTTTGTGCAACTAGTGTAGATATGACGGCCATATCGCACGAGCACGATGTTTGAGCACGACGTCGTAGGCGGAGTGCTTAATCGTTCAAGTGCGATATGGACAATCCACACGAATCGAACAGCATATTTTTTCTACGACCCACTTAAGAAAAAATCTAGAAAATAAAAATTTCTATAAACTGTAATATAACTTCAAATTGAAAATTTAACAATTCAATTTTATGTTTCCACTAATTTTTTTGTGGTGAACGTACAGTTATTGAATGTCCAATTTGTATAATGCTACGGGTTCCCTTTTTGAATATTCGATGCTGTTATAAGTAGATGTTGCCAGTCGGACTCCCTCATGAAGGGTACCGTACCATTATCCATAATAATGAATATTCTGCTAAATATTTCAAACGTCTACCTGTTGTCGTTTTTAATATCAAGCAGAATAATTATTTAAAAATAAAAAAAACTTTTTCACGGTGAATCGAACCTGGGTCTACCGCGTGAGAGTCCATAATTTTTGCTTAAAAGGAACTAAAGTTCCTACCGTGTGTCCCGCGACACGTTCTACCTTTTTTTCTTGAAACCTTTTCCCTTATTTGAGCCAATACCAATTCAATTGTGCTCATTTCACAATGATATGGTACTGATCCAATATTTTATAATATTATTTAAAATAACCATTTTGCATTAAAATAAAGTTTTATTACCGTTAATGAAAATAGACTTTGGATGAGGAATTTTAATTCAAATAGATGTTGACTAAAGATCACCTCCATGCAAATAATTTACTGAACAAGGTAGACAATGAACTCTTCACAAGGTTATTGGAACAGAGTGAAAGATAGGGGTCACATTTTTTCGTTGTGTCAGATAGGGACCAAAAATTCTTTAAAAACTACTTCATCTTGACAACGGTAGCTGGATCGCTACCAAAACGTCTTGATACAAAATATAGAAGCATAATATTGTGGTTTGATTCCCAAAATATAAGAAGAAAGAATAAGTATTGCTGCAAGGAACATATAGAAGACAATTACCAAGCCCTATTATACCTAGTTGCCTAAATATGAGACATGAAGCTTCTGGAATATATGATTGAATTCTAGTGCCTGGACTATTGAGCAAAAATAAAAATCCGTATAAATAGTTTTCCGACTGAAAATATCAACAAAAAATAACTAAGATTCCATGTGATCCAATTGAATACATAAACACCCCATTTTATCAGTACAGCTCTGCCATTCTCAGTTTTATAATTATAATATGTTATTTTTGTTCCCAATTTAACTGAGTACATTATAAATTGATTCAATCCAGAGCAGTGAATAACATCTTTAAATTCTGGTAAATAATCGAACCTAAATCAACAGTTGGCATGAGGCGAACCCATATCGTAAAGAAGTCAGAAAAGGTGGTGTGCACTAAATTCGAGATTCGACCATCGGTCGGCGTTGAACCGAACGGATAGAGGTGGCTTTCGGAATTGTTGCTTATTTGAGGTCGAAATCCTACTTAATAGAGCAACGGTAATCACGCAATAGCGATCTAAGGCTCGCTTTATCCTCCTTTTTGTCCATTTTCCAATTACTGTCGGACTAAACAGCTGCTCGTTTTATTATCCTGTGCTTTATTAGTCTTACTGACACTTAACAAGATCGTAAACGAAAGCTACTAAAAATTATAGCATCGACTTCTATAACGGTATTTGAGGTAGTTGAGCGATTCTGACAAATAATGATTCAGTGGATAATTTATATTGAAAAGTTTGAATGGAAACAAAATAATGACATGTGATTGTGAACTATTCTACAATCAAGAAAGCTGATGCTCTGAAAATTATTAATTTTACTACGATTTGTATTCGATGTCTAAGCTGAATTAGCTTACCGATTTTCAATAACAGTAAATTCTAATATCCAAAAATAACAATGAATATACAAGGGATATACAGAAGATATTTCTAAGGCTACCTTCGTTGTATTGGAAATGTTGCTTTTAAGGCGGCGCCAGACATGCGGCATTCGGCGAATACTGAGCGACTGCTCGCCAAGTAGCAAGTAGTTGAGTTACTCGGCAAGGTGTGCGCCAAATGACAAGCACCTAAACCAGATATTCGCCATTCGTTGGATGCGGATTCAGAGGGTTATACGGCAAATATTCGTTTCCTTTGATTTTGCTTCGAAAGACCGACACACAACGGGAACTACGCGAGCACTGCACAAATACTAAAATTGGTCATCGGCAAGTAGCGATCAACCCGTCCACACACTCGCTACTTGGCGAGCAGTTGCTCGGTATTCGCCGAATGCCGCATGTCTGGCGCCGCCTTTAGATTCATCGTTTTTTCAAGGTTACGCGAGTCCAAGTGAAAATGGAACTGAATTTACTATTTGGACACTTCCTTTGTGGAATAGGGTACAAGCATAAATTTTGCTATTGGTGAGAATTGACGCTTTATCAGGCCTCCTAACACCTTGCATGCCTATTTTTTCAAAAAAATATAAACTTTATTTTTAAAACGACTTCAAAAATCCTAAAATTTGAAAGTCTGCCAAAACGCGCTTTACGTCATAAAGATGGCTGCCCCATACAGTGACGTCATTTGTTTACGTTCTTATTCGTGTATCACGCTCTGAGTTCTTGTGACCTAATTTGTGTCTGAAAGCTTTAAAAATGGATAAAGCCGAAAAAAAAAACTTTTTATTCTAAGTATTGCATTGTTCCAGTGTGTAAATCAACGTCTATTGAAACTCCAGACAAAATATTAGTTACTTTACCTGGTGGCGCAAGCAAAAATACACTTAAGAAAAGGGTATTATGGTTGCAAGGTATGCGTCGAAACAAAGACGATATTTTGACAAATACTACTTTTGTTTGTGAAGACCATTTTAATTTGTACCTACTTCTATGCTGGTAATTTTTATTCTTAAATAGTTTGAGGTTATGTACCTATATGTCTAGAAATCAACCATAAGAATATTTTTTTCTTACGACCACTCATTGAAATATGGTTGGTATATATTATATATAATACATAGTTTAAATCGTACTTACGATAATGCTTTAACTCCTCTTATATCCTCTGCATTGAAGCAGCTATTCAACTTCATGAATTCAAGCAGCATAAATAAGTCTACTTTGGGCAAGTTATCAGTTTGTGCTTTTACAAAACCTTTACTCACAAAATATGAAAGAATCGTCAGTGAGTACTGAACTAGTAAATAAAATATTTTCTTCTGAAAGTCTTAAAATATCCTCGGAAATGTCGATTATTCATGTCCACTTTCCACTTTACGTTGAATGTTGGAAATAAAAAAAGCACACACAAACGTAATGGTCTCAAACAAACATATAAATGATATTTTTACGTCGATGAAGCAATTAATAGTTAATTAAAATGCAATATAAACACAAAACTACACAGAACCTAATGCAATACCGGCCAAATTGACAAAAGTAAACAAATTGTATGACATCACACGTATTATCGGTAGCGTTCGGAAATCCTCGGGTGGTGGTCGGAAAGTGCATTGAAATTTGAATTTTACTTTAAAATTTGGAAGTAATTTCCAATGGAAATTGGTTTATTTCCTATTATTAGTTATTTCTCATATCAACTTTACTATTACAAATTAACATCTAAGCAAAATATGAAATATGCGTGTACTCTATTTACTTATATTATTGTTATGAAAGCAGCTAACTAGCTCTAATAAACTAAATTATTCAATGAAATTGATTAGAATATGCTGGTTTAAGTAATAACAATAACTATTTTTGTCTGCCCACCTAGAATACCAATTGAGTTGAAATTTTGTATAAGTACGTGTATGACGTGAATAATTAGTATATACAGATACATTTGGATGTGAATCCTGTATATTAACAAAAAAAATCAAAAGTAGAATACAAGCAACAGAAATGAAATACCTGAGGAGAGTTATAGGAGTGACAAGGAGAGACAAAATAAGAAATACACGAATAAGAAAAGAACTAGACATAGAAGACATTATTTCATTTATAGAACAAAAACAATTAGGATGGTGGGGACACATACAGAGAATGCCAAGCAATAGACCTGTGAAACAAATTTATGAAGCGAAAACACAAAACAAGAGAAGAAGAGGAAGACCTGAAAAAACCTGGAACGACATGATAGGAAAGATTCTACAAGAAAGAAATAAGCAATGGAATGAAGCAAAGACACTGACTAGAGACAGAAAAGAATGGAAAAAGTTCATGAAGCAACAATAAAATGATAACCCGACACCCTGAGGGTAAAAGGGCTCAAGATTATATATACAGATACATTGTCAGTTTTCGATATTATTATGAAGCTATTCATTATGTCATCAGTCATTTTTGGTTTAGCGCGATTTTTAGGCTATTGGCTATCATTCAAATAATTTTATCTTGATAGTTAATTTCAGGCAGAAAGTTAAAGACAATCTCCTGGGTATACAAAATTATGTTGCACAAGCTTTTCTTGATCTGCTATCCCTGGATTCGCAAAATATTTGAATTTGTCCATTATTGACCTAGGTTAATAGAGAGCTATCGGTCATTTCACCAACGACTCTTTTCAACGTTTATGTAGATATATCAGTTTTTTCAATGTCTTCAGTATAAGCGACAGTTTGTTACTGTGTCCATTCAACAAAACTCTCAGTGAAGTCGTACTCTGGCATTTTGGAATTCTTCCAATCTAACTTTATCATAGTTTTCCATGGGTATTTACGATTGTTTTTGCTTGACTAAATTTTCCAATGGTTTGATTTTCACTCTACGTAGTTAATAACTTTACATTAATTTTTTGAGCAAGATAATTCATTTTGTTTGGATAATTTCCCTATAATCAATAATTTATTTTCAAAAATAATTGGGTTGAAATATTCAGGGTCGCAAAATATGTTGTAGTCTGTTCAGAATAATTAATTTCTAAAGGCACACAAAAAATTTATTCCAAATAAAATTTGCGTGTGTGACTTCCATACAGCGAACTACATTAAAATATTCTCTTGACATCAATGGAAAGTATTACTTTCCCCTTTAAGAATGGTTATTATGTTTTTTTTTTAATTTCTCCAACTTAAAGTATTACATGTACGCTTTTTTCTCGGAAAAAAACTTCGCTTCGCGCACACACATACCTCACAAACGTTTATTCCTTCATCCTCAAAGGGAGTAAGTAGGTATATTTTAGAGAAAAACATATAGGTGTATTTTTAGGAAGACGCATTTTTCCGCTTCAACAAAACTAATCAAATTTCATGGTATTAATGTATTTTCTTTTAATAAACATTCAATACGAATTGATATGTCTGTGAGCAAATCTCTTTTATTTATTAGTGCTATATCTGGAAATATTATTTCCTGAAAAAATTTTCTAAACGAAAGATGATCATAATAAAGTCTTACAAAATAACACAGAAAGCAATATTTGTGTCAAAGAAGCTTTGTAAGTCGTTTGAAGTTTTAAATATCAGTGAGAAACTTATTAAACTATTTCTTCATTTTCAAGAATATTTGTTTGTTGGAATAGTCTGAGAAAATAAAAGCATAGCTGTACCAAAATATCTGTGGCGAATTGATTTGCTTCTATATAATTCCATCTCAGATTCGGCCACAATTTTGAACCTTTGAACAAATGCAGAGGAGTTGAGGCAGTAATTTTTATGGTGTTTAACAATAGGAACACCTGAGATTGACTAGAGCAGAAAAAGTTTATTGACATTCATAACATTTATTCAATATTCAAGTTTCATTTCCTGATATCAAAAGATTCATTTCTAACAAATTTCTGAATTAGATGCAAAGCCACTTCAGGCTGATCAGCAGGCACCATGTGTCCAGCATTTCTTACCAAGACTTCAGTCAAGTTACCACTGGTTTTAACATAACCATAAATACTATAATCATCACCAAACCACACAGTTCTACCTGCATTTTTATAGTCTTCAGCTCCATTAAAATCTAAACTCTGCAAATAACTGATCGTCATTGGATAGGCTACTATAAGATCAAGTTGACCGTTATACAAAAGGACTCTATAGTTGTTAATTAGGTCAACGAGTAAATCTCCTACAGACTGTGGAATATCATCTGCAAGATTATTATAAACATTCATATCCTCCTTAAATTCATTGTTTCCGACATGAAGTGCCTTACGTACATCCTCTCTACTTAAGAAATTATTTAAATCGGTGTTATCGACATAAATAGATTCTCTTAGATAGTTGTAGGGATCGATATAAGCTGCTGCCCGCCCAAATACAGAGTACAATGAACCGAAGTTTTTATTCATAACATCTCCAGCTGCGGCATACCGTTTCTGTTTGATTAACTCCACAGCTGCAATATAGAAAAGACATAAGTTGAATGTACGGATCTCATCCCATTCTGAGACAGATAGAAAATGTGTCAAGTTTTTTTCAGAGAAGTGAGGAATTCAGAACAGTATGTGACAATGTGGATTGTGAAAAAAAATATATACAGTACAGCTTACCTTGGTCCTCTAAATCATTCATCTGGTCTTTAACTGTCAAATCTACAAGTCCATGCTGGTAGACATATTCTGAATATCTCAGTTGATATTCTGGAACACTCCATCCATTACCAATAGCCAAACCTTTCAAGTTAATCTTCAAATCCGCTGCTGGGTTACTTCTAAAAATCTTGTGACTAATGGATGGAACGTATTTTCCACCATAGGACTCTCCCGTGATAAAGAATTCATTATTTTGCAGGTTTGGAAAAAGAGTGAAGAACTGGATTAGTGCTTCGTACAAATCATCACTAACCTTCGTTTGATTTTGAGCGTATCCATTATTAGTAGTGCTAAATCCAGTTCCCGCGGGCTGGTCAAAAAATAACAGAGAATTATCCAAACTCCAAGAAGTATTTCTTGGTGATAAACTACCATTGTCATTTATTATGAAAGGTCCGTTTTCATTGAAGAGTCCATACATGGAACTAGAACCAGGTCCACCTTGAAGCCACATCACGAGAGGATCTTCTTCATAATTTGACTGGGAAGGGAAGAACCAGAAAAATAAATCATTACTGTAAGTATCGTCCACCCGAAAGTAGCCGGAGTAGCCTTTCAGTCCTAAAAATATGTCCGATTTAACTTCTGCTGCTTGTCGCGCTTCCTCAATTTTCCCATTTTTTATCAAATCTGTTAATATGAGAGGATCTCCAGCATCTCCATTTTTAATGTTACCGTCCATAATTCCATAAATATTTTGGAACATTCTTTTATTTGCTAATAATTTTTGACTTGGTTCTGCATCTGAATACAAAATTGATAATGCTAGACACAAAAACAAAGTTTCAAGTGCCATTTTGTGTAGATACTGGTACACTGACAATTTCATAGAAAGAACTATTGAGATGTAAGTGTTACAATCACTCACCACTCAACCATTTAAAGATAACTTTATAGGATTAACTATCGATATTTGTTTTGAGACAGTGGCATTAAGACGATTATATGATTGACAAATTGTAAATTATTATTTCCAACATTTTTTCAATTGTAAGCAGCTCTACATGATTTACACCAGGTGCCATGTATGTTACAGTTAGTGTGATAAGCTGGTGATTATTTATTATTACTGGTTATTATATATAATCCCCAATGATGCTGTTGAATTTGATGAAATATTAAAACGTTATCTACTTCAACTGGTGACTTGTATGATTTCTAGCTTGTTACGTCAAATTTGATGAATATCTTGACTAATTTTTTTTATTATTTTTTTTTTTTATTATTTAACGTCGTCTCTTTCTGCGACTAGGGCTAATCACCGACGCCGGGAGCACTCTACCCCTAACTGGAAATTTTGGCGAACCCACTAGTGTTCCAACCAGTGGTAGCGTTCTTTAACGAGCCCATCATCCATGGACCCGGGACCTCGGTTTTACGTCTCCTCCGAAAGACGGCATATCTACATTATACCTCGTGCTCATTGGTATAATGCCTGCGAGCTGTGATATGCTACTCACCCTAGTAGTCTTAAGTGCACCCTAGTAGTCTAAAGTGTTTCGCTGCAGGCTGTACGGGCCCTATACGATGGTTTTCTCTTGACTAATTTAGCAGATCTTATTGTCCAATTATTATGGACAGTAAGATAATTTTTTGTTGGATATTATACGTATAGTAAAAACCAGATAAAGTTGCTTTTACGTCATCATTGTGAACATTTGCAGCGTTGTCAGATTGTTCAAGAAATATGGAAATTAACAGA
>CAJUYH010008499.1:0-15361 GCA_910591685.1 Galerucella tenella
AAAAAATAGTTCTATAAGCTAATGTGCTGACTTGAGAGCAGAGTTATGCTCTACTATAGCATGATGAGGTTTTCTCCAGTGACAAATCCTCTTCAACCATTTATCAGGTGGGCTGGCCAGTTCCTTTTCAGTCTCCTTGTATTTTGGGGTTCTAGAAGTGGATGAAGTAGTCCATTTACATAGCCTTCTAGCCTGTTTGCAATTACATCCTGGATGTATGGAATTGCTAAGTCTTCATGTATTGTTTCATTAGACACATACCATGATGCAGCATCATTCAGAGTGTTTTGGATTTTCTTCTTTGGATTAAAACTAAGTTTGATTTGCTGGCACATCTCCAGAGCTGTATGCCATATGTCCAGATTGGCTTTATGATCGCTTTTTATAGAGAAGCTTATTTTCCAGGGCCAATTTGGATTTTCTGCCTATTAACCAGTGTAGATATTTTATTCGCAAATCAATTTGTTTGTGAGTCTTGAGTCCAAATGATGTATTCTTAGGTATTTTAAATTCATGCATTGTGGTATTTGAATAATATTTAGTAAGACTGGGAGAAATCGATCTTTTCTTAGAGAGAAATTCTCTTGGACTGATTTTGTCTCGTTTATTTTTTTCTCCATTTGTGTGGGCAAGTTTGAATATCATTTAAATGTCTCTCATCTCTGATGCTGTAATTGCATTTTCGTGGCTTGCAAGTATGCCTATGTCATCGGCAAATGTTCCCATAATTTCAAACATATATAAAATTTGTACCTACCATAAATGTAAGACCATAATGTACAGGGTGATTGATTAGTGTGATAAACACCCTGTAATATTGTTACTAATTTTGAAATATGAAGCTTGAAGCTATCTGAGATTTTTATAAATAATTATTTTTTTGTATCTTTCATGATAACAGAGCATACTGAGCTTGAAGAACATTCATTACATAATACCATAATAATGGGAAACTGCTGTGAAATCAATATCGTAAAGAATTTCAAAATATAGTGTAGCAAAAAAAATGGGACTCTACCTCATAATCTTGTAGCAATTAAGAGAACATTTTGATAATGAATTTCTACAGAGACCACCCAATTCTTCCGATTTGAGTCCTCTAGATTATAGAGGATGAAGTTACTTTTAATAACAATAATAATATAGACAGTGATAAATAAGCTCCTCTGAAGTATTACGATAAATGTATTTATAAAAAATTAAAGTACCAGTCAAATGCTATCCTGTCCTAATCTTGCCTCGCCAATAACATACTTTTATAATTTTCATTTTGATTCAAATTATCAGATTGGTATGTATTTTGGATCGAAAAATCTGCTAGTCTCATTTACAGAAGGATTATATAGAACTTTAGAGTTATTTAAGGTCACTTTTATTTCTATATATTATAAAGGTCGTTACCATATGAGTATGGTATAATTTGGAATTGAGCACTTTGGGGACTGTTTGAAGAACCTAATAATATACAGGGTGTATCAGTTGAAAACTAAACGTTGATCTCTTGAAATTTTTGTATATTAATTTTTTTGTATCTCAAATAACTACAGAGATAAAGGGGGTCAATATAATGAACAATCCAGTACTTCATAATGAAGGTTTTTTGACTTTTTTAAAATGTTCAATACTGGTGTGGATCGTCTAATTCCGACAAAATTGTTGAACATTTTAATTAATTTTGGTAAATTGGGTATATCCCTGACGAGTTCTAATTCACAAGAAATATCATAAAAATTTAATGAGAGGTTGAAGAGACAGAATGTGTCGAATTTTTGGTGAATGGATTTTTTTTGGAGGCCAGTGTATATTATAATGACATTTTCTATAATGTGAATTTTTACATGAAGCAAAATGAGTAACCTAACGTAACCTTGTAGAATTTCTTTCATTTTTAGGATAATTAAAGCAATGAATACAGTTTTCTACAGACACTTGTGTAACTGGATTATATACGGAGATTTAGTGGATACTTTTGAAGAATTCTTTATAAGGGATGGTAAGAGTCCAGATGAAAATTTTTTGTATCCAGAACAATTGTCGGAATTATTATCAGATACCTCTACAAGTCTTAGCACACAGGTAACAAACACTTTTTGCTAATTATTCATTCATTCATTTGTGAGATGACATGTTCTAAAATGTTAGACCGGTAGACCGCTGCATTAGTCATCTTTGATAGGATTATTTTTAAATATGTGATACTTACCATAATTGATAGTCGATGATATGACGCTTATATAGTGGTGGATAAGCGAACCACCCACCCCTCCGCATAAAGAAAAATTTTGAAAATCAAATAATCGTTGATTAGGTTTTCAAATGTGCGAACGACGAAGCAAAACGGCAAACAAAAAGTAAGGAGAGCGATATTGTGCGTGCCTACCGACTCGCACATCGTCATCACGCGTGGACATTTCCGCATTTGCTCATGCTCTCAAATGGAAAAAAATTACTTTTGCCTCCATTTGCATTCACTAATAAAAATGTTTGTCGTTTGCTGAAAATTGACAAACGTGGAATTGTGTTGTCTGCATAATCTATGGGTTTCTTTTATTTATACAGAGCGAAGATTAAATTTCGCTCCAGTATAAATAACATTACACGCACAAAGTATAATTTGAAGATACGTAGGTATCGCAATAGTAATTTACGTTGCAAGACCGGAAAGTAGTGTTTTTCAGGTCGAGACAAGCAGATTCTAAGGCGAACCGTAGGCGAGTCCATAGATAAAAAAAATACTTATAGATGAGAAACTGACCCGTGGCGCCCTCTATTTGTACGGGTGGCGCCACCTTGAGAGTCCCGTCAGTACCTCTAACACAAATCAGATGGTTGTGAACTTCGCTAACAGCCGAAAAATAAGATTTCTGTAATTTTACAGTTTTTGGCGGCATATTCAAAACTACTGTAATTTTACTTTTATTGCAAAATGACATTTATGGTCCACTTTTTGATATCTCATTTAAAGTTACTCAACATTATATTGATATTACAATAATAACAATAAAATAGTCAAGAAAAATTAAATGAAATGTCAAAAAATGGTCCATATAATGCCTGAAGTGAGAAAAATAAAGCAATAATCATCAAGTTTATATATTTTATTGAATAAAAAAAGTATTCAATGAATGAAACGTTGCTTTACATATTTCTATGACAAACATGAAGAAAAATAAATGCTAGGAATTCAATATAATACTGGTAAGTTCAAAACTGTATGGAAGAATAACTTCTTCTGTGATTTTTTATTCAATGAAACAAGTTTTTTTATAAAGATAAAGCTTACCGGGTGCACCTCACATTACAGTCTTTCACAATACATATTCTAGACATTGTCTTTAAAAGTAAAAGTCCCACTATAAACAATAAAAACCATTCTAGTCGGTATATCTTGATTTTCTTGCCATCATCTTGTCATCTATTGATAGTTGTGACAATAAGTTGATAATATCGCGATCAATCTTTTTTGTTTATTTACAGCATCGGTTGTCAACACGGTAGGTTCTGTTTACTGGTTTCTAAGTCTAACACGTCGGTAAGTGATTTACTTACCGTTCAGACGTCGGTAAGTAAATTACTTACCGATATCTTAGCCCTACATACATTTAAGTGGTCCTAATCGTTATTTTTGTACCAAGGGTATAAATAGATGTTTATGCCCTGAGGGTTTGTAAGTCGCTCGAGGGTATACACATCTGTTTATGACTGCGGTATATACAAACTTTTATGTCATACTAGTTCGTTATTGCAATCCAATCTCAATACAAATCAGTGTTTTAAAAAATCCGGTTTGAATTAATAGGTGAATGTGAACAAACGTAAATGTAATAATATCACAATAAATTTTATATGTGTAGAAGTCAAAATGAACGAAGATTTTGGAATTCCTGACGAAATTATTGAAAAAGCAAAGAAAGCAACTGTAAATCTGTTGCAAAAAAGTCTAAAGAAGCTTACGACATGGTTATTAAATAAGTTGAACAAAAAATGATTTCTCTTTATGCCCGCGCGGTCCATAAAGTACGACATGAGATAGTTGGTAACTGAGCAATAAAAACACAATAATGAACTAGTATGACATATACTCTATTTCTTAATGTCTGACAGCTCAGTAGCCTCATTAAATATTCAAATAGAAATTTATCTTTTACAGAGTGATCCTAAGAATTTTACAAGTAAATACTAAAATTCTAATGCAAAACAAGTAGGTGTCTTTATTGGTTATCTATACATCCCTGTTTCAGATAAACGATAAATATTGCGGCAGTGGCGGAGATTACGATATTAGTTTATTCTGCTTATTTAATTAGACTCGGTCGACATTACAGTTGAAATAAAATTCATTCGTTCAGGCCTATTAACAAGTTACATTTTCATTTTTATTATATTAAATTAATTAAAGAAAATATAGTGTTTAATTTTCATAATTCAAAATTATTGACAATGAATTAATGTATGTCAAGTAAAGTAAACATACCATTTATAGGAAATATAGAATTCAATCTATAGTATCATCCTCTTCGCTGGCCATACAAGAATCATCCGAAGACCTTTATATATCAGATCGGGTATAAAATTAAATAGTAAATAAATTCCTTAGATGAACGGTGACGCTTATGGTTTACTACCTGACTAGCATCTGTGACCTTTTCGCGTGCTGTCAGACAATAAGAAACAGACTATAAATAATATATTACTTTATTCATACACAAAAGGAACAAAAAAAATAAGATTTATATTTTTTTAATGAATAGAACCGAACAGAACTATATGAAAAGTAGCAATTTCACCAAAATGCAAATATATTTTAAACTGATCGAGAAGTATAAATGTCACTTTTGACATTTCGTTAATTTCGAAGAAATTTAAATTATTTTATTCGAAATTTATTTCAATACGATCGTATAAGCATCTGGAACGTTAAGGGTAATACCGTACTCCAGCAAAATTAGAGGCTGAGCGTAGCGACCGGTAAACAACCCTTACCGTTCTTAATACTTGATATACTATAACTTTTTGAAACCTTGTTATTTGTAAAATTGAATATTGTTAATCAAAATGTTGAATACGTCGACATGTTATTAACTAAAAACTGAATTATAATCTGAATGAAGTCGAACTCGAAAACAAAATTTGTAATGAAAATTCTTGAGTATCTTATACATCAGCTTAGAATCAGCTTAGAATTACAACAGGCTTCATGACAAGTAATGCATCAGTAAATGAGCACATGCACAAATTAAAACCACAACGTACATCTTGCAGATTATGCGGTAGGAAACGGGGAAAATGAAACATATTTGACGATTTTTTCTTGAATGTACTAAGCATACTTTGGTATCGTTATATGGTACCTTGTATTTCTCGACCATTCATAGGGAGATTTAGGTCCATTGTTCAATTTACTCTCTACTTTCAGCATAAATGAATGAATAAACCATAGACTACTGGAATAAACACAAGATCAAAGTACAGTTTTCAACAAAAAAAGTAGAAGAAGTGATATTATACTAAGTGTACTCTGGAGCTGTGTATGATTTGGCCCCATACCTCTGGTACCGTCGCAAGTCGAAAATAGTATATACAGTGATGGGCAAATGTGTGGAACCAAGTAAATATCTCTGGAATTATTAGAGATATCAAAATGAAATTTGGAAGGTGGATACTACAGTAGAAATCCCATTTTTTATTATATTTCTTAACAATTTTTTTTTTTTTTTATTTAACTTCAACTGCATCAACCACTGAGGGTTATTAGCAGTGGTACGGTATTGATTATTAACATGGATTTTTAAGTTGAAGTTGGGAATACATATTTGTGTCTTAAATTAAATTTGAGAATACATATTTGTGACTCTTAGAAACTTGATAACATTTTCAATTATGCACTTTTCACCTAGAATATTCAACAAGTTGCACTGAGAGGTTAATGTTTGTCTTTCATTGTTGTATTTAAGACACTCCACTAGAAAATGCTGGACACTGAACTGTACGTTGCACACTTCACAACTTGGAGGATTGTTTCCGTTTAGTAGGTACTCATGTGTGCATCTTATGTGACCTATTCTTAACCGAGTAAGTATGGTTTGTAATTTCCTCGAAGATGGTAGACATGTCCATGGTAGTGTCGTTTTTTTTACTGCTCTTAATTTGGTTTGTGAAGCTGTCCATTTGCATTGCCAAAAATCGCGGATTGTCACCTTGAGCTTCGCTTTCACATCCGTTGTTGGCACCGGGTGTAATGTAGTTGACTTGGAGACGTTTGCAGAATATTCTCTGGCGATTTCGTCAGCTCGTTCATTTCCAGGTATACCCATATGAGAGGGTACCCAAATGAATTCTATTGTTTTACTTAGAGTGTGAAGCTTTTGTAGATGCTCTTTGATCTGTAACACTAGAGGGTTGGTTGGGTACCATTGCTTTATATTATCTATTACATTGTAGGAATCTGTTATTATAAGAATTTTTTGGGTAGGACTTTTTATAGAGTATATTAGTGCCTGAGCCACTGCATATAATTCTGCCGAATGAATTGTGAACTCTTCTGGTAATCTGTAAGCCATGATTCCACTACTTGTTACTACTGCTGCGGAAGTACCTTTGTCCGTTTTTGATCCGTCAGTGTATATATGCTCAAATTCTTGGTAACTGCTCAAGATGATTAGAAAACTGTTTATAATTAACTGTCTAGGGTATTCATGTTTACTTAACATCAAAAGTTGAGTATTACAGTGAGGTGAATGTGAAAGCCAAGGAGGAGGTGAACTGTTGCTACGTTGGGGCATTACAGGTGGGAATGAGAATTGGTATCTTGAACAGATTCTATTAATCCTTTCATAAAACGGAGGTGGCATATGAGGATGATTAATGAAGAGGGAATTGAATCTATTTGAAAAGGTAAAATGCTTTGAAGGGTGTGTTTCATTGGAAGATACTTGTATGGCATATGAAAGACTTTGAAAGTCTCTACGAAATTCTAGGGGCAATTCTCCCGATTCGGCTATGATTGCTTCCCCTGGGCTTGTACAGAATGCTCCGGTTGTGAGACTGGACGACATCTAATTTTCTCAGTGTTCTTTTACTTGCTGATGCATAGATAATTGATCCATAATCTATGCGTGATGTTTTCAGTTGTTCTATACTAGCAGTTGAAGACACTAGTACCACTTAGACTTGCCAGGGTTGGCTCTCTCTTAACAATTTTGAACTTCTGGTTTCACCGGAAGTAATATCGATTTTGAAATTTGCAATGGAACACCCTGTATATTATTTAAGTTTCTGATGAAACATTTTATTACAAATACAAAAATATCGGATTCGATATTTTTTATTTTAATACCTACCGAGAATGGGCTTGTTATCAAAGAAATATTTTCTGGATTTTTCTTACGTTATTTTGTAAAACTGAATCATCACAATAACTAGTGAAATTTTCAGCTCTTGAACTTTCCCCACTACTTAGATATTAGAGGTTGAAAATGGAGCTCCCTTAAAAAGTGACAGAACTGACTGTGACGTCACATTGCATATTGTGCTCTGTACACCGCTGCGTTTCACATAAGAAAGTTGGTTACAGCTGCAATATCTTTAAATTTTAAAAGTGTTAGTGATTTTTGCTATTAAAGATGTACTCAGTAGATACTGGATTTATTGAAGCAGATTTTGCAAATTCACCTGAAGTCGATATCTTTATGGTGAGGGACTACATTAATAGAAACAAAAAATTCACACTTGGTTTCTGAATCGAAATTTCAAAAAATCTATAATACATTGTCTTTTCTTAACTTGCACAAATGGGTAAAGGTAACTGGCTAATAACGGTATAGTTTTTTGTACAATGCCACATATTCTGGAAAGTGCCACACCAAAATCGTCTCCTAATATCCTATAAGGTAAATTCAATTTGATCTTTTTTAATGTTAAAAAGATATCAAGCTTGTCCAGCTCACATTTTTTTAGTTAACAAGCTCACAACAAATAATGAATGAATCGGAACTCCCAAATAAAGCTTTGGATTTTTTTTCTATCAAATAAAATATTCTATTTCGTCTGTCCCATCAGTGTCTAGATAAAATGAGCTATTCGGATCTGACATACTTAATTCTGACGAGCTAAATGTAGAAGAAGGACCGCTAGTGGACATTGAAAACTCTTCGTTCATAGTTTTTCCTTCTTTTTCCATTCACAATTTCTTTGGAACGATCTCATTGCTAGTGCATTTTCTCTTTTTAGCCATTTTCCATATATAAAAACCCTCGCCCCCGCATTGAATCGCTTTGGAACGTGCATAAGCCTTAATGCAAGCCTGAACTCCTATTTCCCGAGATATAGGTTCCATTCGTGTGATATTCATTTGATTTTCTTCCTCTACTTTATCATCATCAGAGGCTCTATTTTCTGAGCTTAACTTGTAAAAACTGTGACCGTGGCTTGAACTATTTTTTAGTCAGTCAAACAATCTCGGTACTACTCAAGGGTTTAATTTAACTGTTCCACTGCTCACTGTTTTAATGTATATATAATCTTCTGGTGCATTCTTGGATGTGGTAGGACAGTCGGGAATCAAATAATATTCATTTACCACTTCTTTCTCACTCCCTTCACAATAAAATAACGAAACAGTAGGAACAGTCAACAGTCCAGCGTTTTTTTTTTCTTACACAAAACGATACAATATACACAATACACAGCTCTCGACTCGCGGTGTTTCAAACGTTAGGTATAGCATATGCAATGTGACGTCACAGGAACCACGCCCCGTTTTCGATCAATCCAATTTCTTTAATTAATTTGAGGGTTTAAACGTTCGCGGAAAAATGAATCTGTTTAAAATGAGTTTTAGATTCTATTATTAACTAAAAATTTTTTTCTTGAACAAGCCCATTTAACAGAAAAGTAACTAAGGAAAGGAAAAATCTAATATCCATTAAAGAGATAATCATAATTATTAACTAAAAAAAGTGATTTTCCAAACAATGAAACTTAACTAAAATTAATGTATTAGATGTTCAAACTGAGCACCGTTTACTTCTTGACAATAGGCAAGTCGGTTTGTAAATTCTCTAGTGACATTAGCTATTACTTCTGGTGGAATTCTCTGGATCTCTTGAGTTATTGTTGCAGCTAATTCTTGAAAAATTATTTGGTCTATCAACATAAACCTGAGACTTTAAATAATCACACAGAAAATAGTCTAGTGGATTAAGGTCGGGACTTCGTGCAGGCCATTCATAAGTACCCCTTCTTCCAATCCATCTGTGATCAAATGTCGGTAGGTATTGAAATAAAAATCATCGAACGAGATATTTTTGTATTCGTGATAAAATGTTTCATCAGAAACTAAAATAATATACAGAGTGTTCCATTGCAAATTTTAAAATCGACATTACTTCCGGTAAAACCGGAAGTTCAAAATCGTTAAAAAATATGAAAACAAATAGGCAATCTACTGTAGTATCCACGTTCCAAATTTCATTTTGATATCTCTAATAATTCCAGAGATATTTACTTGGTTCCACACATTTGCCCATCACTGTATACAGTATGCGAAAACTCTTTCGAGTCCATTCAATTTACACAAGTACGACAAGGAAAATATGAGAAAAACTGCTTGAAAGAGAGAGAAGAATAATTGTGGGCGTATCTAGTTCATCGAGAGTTGAATGGATGAACCTCGGATGAACTAGATACGCCCACAATTTATTATTCTTCTCTCTCTTTCAAGCAGTTTTTTTCATTGTCGTACTTGTGTAAATTGAATGGACTCGACTCGTAAAAAATCGCTTATACTGTACACCTGCAAGATACTTGTTCATGAAAGACAGTTCCTATTGGGTCTGCTGGAAGCATAGAGATACTACAAATATAGGCAACAAGCCAGCTTCGAGCCCGTCAGCATATAAGATAGAGATAGAAAGTAGTAGGTTTATGCTTTCTTTCTCTAATAGCGTGTATGCTATATTTACCCAAACAAAGACAGAAACAACTTTGATCGTCTGTCTCTTTCTCTCTTACTGGAGTTCAGACGGACATTCCCACTTACAGAGAGCCCTATGGCTTGTTGCCTCTATACGTAGTATCACTATGGCTGCAGGGGACCAAGATGCTGAACTGGATGATAAGAAGGAGCATAGCGAAAAAAGTTATTCGATTGCAGAGCTATCGGAGACATTTTCAGACGAGCTCGAGAAAAGAAAACATTCACCTGGAACATGTTGGGAATTTTGTTATTGTCTTGTGGCAAGCGTTCTATTTGAAAAATGATAGATTCAATTATTAACATTTCATAAAAATTAGTTAATTTAAAATTAGTTGAAGGGGAGTCCATTAATTACGTGAGACTTTAGAATTTTTGACCCCCCCTTCCCCCTTGGTAAGATATCATAAGATTCTCTTCAACTCCCTCTCCCCTCCCCTAAACTATCGCGAGGTTCTTCAAATCTTCTATAAGGACTGTCAACGTGTTGGATTATTGGGGAAAAACTTGTTCTATTACTTTTATTGAAGACTAGCTGGTTGGAAAATGTACCGTGTTCTTCAACCACTTTACCCACACGCCTTTTTATGTCTAAGCGTGAGGAGCGCTGCACGAACTTGTTGACTTTACAGCACTTAGACTGTAGCAGTTGCTGATGTTTGGTAGCTCAAAAGGGTATTGGTTTATAAGGCTAAAAGACATTCGCCACTATGAAAATCTTTTATTTAGCAACTACCATAGGTCGTAAAGCTACAGTAATTGATGCCTTATTGACTTCTGTCGCTTGAAATTGAGACACTTTCAGATTAAACAGTTTTAATAAAATATGGAGAACACTAGACTACAAAATGTTAGTCTCAAAACTTGTCCTGCGCTCAAACACAATAAATGTTACTTAAAACGTAGATTGAACAAAAAAAAAATACTCACTAACAGAATTTGTTAACTAATCAATATACAAATGATTATTGTAACCTTGCACTTATATAGTACTGTTTTTATGGGAATTTACTTCCGCTAAAAGAAATTAATTGACATTCGTTTTTTGAAAAATGCACTGACAACCCCCTGACATTTCTCGAGAGATCAGGTCGGCAGTTGGTAGGTTTACTTATTATTACTGAAAGATCATCGATTCTAAGAATCGAATGATCTTCCACTGGTTTGAGAATATAGTTCTCGAACATATTGGGCCCCTTGAAACTTGAAAGTTTCAAAACCCTCGATAAATGAAACTGAAATAGCTTCAGGAATTGTTTGTACGCGTGTCAACGTCGCACGGTAAAAATTAGAAAGCGAGAAAAAGAATTTAATGCATTATATAACTTTTTGAAAAATTAGCAGTTCCGATTGGAACTACATTCTAGTTACCAATGGAAACGACTAAGAAAATGTAAACAACAAGGCGGTTCATATAACTTACAAGCCTTTGTTGAATAACAGTCACTTATCACCGAGAAGTGACTCATTAGACTCAGGAAAGGGGACTATTTTAGAGATGGCTCTGGTGTATATACCAGTTGCCGTATTAACTTTTACTACCCTCACTTTCCCATCAGGCCCCGGCATCGTTTCGACGATTCTTCCTGTAGACCACTGTAGGGGGGGTAACATATCCTCTTTAAGAAGAACTAGGGAATCAATTTTTAGATTGGGGAAATATTTAAGCCATTTGTGTCGATTTTGTAATTGATTTAAGTATTCAGTCGACCAGCGGCGCCAGAATTGTTGTAACTTTGTGCACTGTTGCCATAGTGACAACCGATTTTCAGGGATGGTAATATTATCTTTTTCAGGGAAGGAAGTTAGGCTAGCGCCGATAAGAAAATGACCTGGGGTCAAACATTCCAAGTCAGAAGGGTCATTAGATAATGGTGATATAGGTCTGCTATTTAAAATTGCCTCTATTTGGGCTAGAACAGTAGAGAACTCTTAATATGCTAATTTGGAGTCTCCAACAATTTTTGACATGAGCTTTTTATTCCACTTTCCCATATACCTCCAAAATGTGGCGCTCGAGGGGGAATGAATTTCCATTCGATTTTCGAATGCGATAAAAAATTTTGAATGGGATCAATATTATTTTGATTTTTGAAGAATATTTCTAAATCTCTGAAAGTGTTATCAGCGCCCTGGAAATTGGTGGCGTTGTCGGAATAAATTTTGCTAGGTTTACCACGACGGGAAATGAACCGTTTTAGAGTCAAGATAAAGGCTTCAGTGGATAAGGAAGTTACAGCTTCGATGTGAATAGCTTTGGTGACAAAACATACAAAAAGCGCTATATAACATTTCATCAAAGGAGCTTTACGTAGTTTGGAAGATTTTATAAGAAATGGTCCTCCAAAGTCCAGTCCCGTTTTTTGAAACGGTCGAGCAGGGATGACTCTATCACGTGGAAGGTCTGCCATAATTTGTGTACATGGCTTAGTTGAAAAACGACAACATTTATGACAGTTTCGAATGAGCTTTTTGGTAATTTTTAAACCATTTAATGGCCAGAAATTTAGTCGAAAATTGTACAACACTGTTTGAGCTCCAGCGTGTCCAAGCCTTACATGTTCAGCTTTAATCATTAAATTGACAGTTATATTTTTTGACGGCAGAAGTAATGGATATTTTTGGTTAAAAGAAATGTCAGCGTTAGCAAGACGTCCACCGACTCGAAGCATTCCATTATCGTCTAAAAAAGGTCTCAGCTTATTTATTTGCTTATCTGATGAAATTTTATTCTGTTTAATCTCATTACTTTCCTTTTGAAATTGAGTTTGCTGTAGGGTCTTAATTATAAATATTTCAGAATTGCTCAATTCGGATACTGTCAAGGGACCAGAAAATTTGTTTGAATTCTTACAATTACTGATGAACCTTTGTACGTACGCCATTGTTCTTTGCAACTTTGTATAGCAGGAAAATTTAGAAAATAAAGTTGAAAGAAAATTTTCTTCCGTTGAGGCTGTCATGACGACAGCTTTTGTTTCGGGAATGTCAGAATGTTGATGGTTTGGGTATGCAAAATTATCAAATTTTGATAAGTCGAGATTGGGATTTATTAGAAATTTCGGTCCATGCCACCAAAGTTTATTGGAAATTAAATTATTTGCGCTAGTGCCACGTGACACCAAATCAGCGGGATTATCGATAGTATTTACATACCTCCATGAATGATCTTTAGTTATAGCTTGAATTTTAGCAACTCTATTGCCTACAAATACTGTCCAACGGCTGGGTTCACCATTGCGCCAGCATAAAGAGATCTGGCTGTCGGACCAGAGATTTACAGAGATAATATTAATCTTTGTTTGCAAGTTTTTATAAATTTTGTCTACTAGATTAGACAGTAGTAGCATGGCTGATAATTCCAGCCGGGGAAGTGTAATTGTGGTAGAAACGGGTGATACACGCGATTTTGCCGAAATTAAATTACAGGAAACAGAATTGTCAGAATAAATGGTTCGTAAATACACGCATGCGCCAAAAGATTTTAGACTGGCGTCTGAGAAACCGTGCATTTCGATGAGAATAATAGATTTGTCCAAAAAAATGAATCTTGGGATAGTTAATTGAGATAGTTTGGGAAGGTTGTTTACGAATGTATGCCATTTTTCCAATATGACTGGATCTGATATCTCCGTGTCCCAGTCAAGTTTGGCTTGCCATAATTGTTTGACTAGAAGTTTTCCAGACAATATTATAGGATTACAAAGCCCAAGAGGATCAAAACATCGCGCTATGGTTGAGAGAATTTTTCTCTTGGTTGCGGGGGACAGAAATGTTCAAATTATCAGAAGCTGGGATCCAATTTAGGCCTAGGACTTTATTTTGAGAATTGTCTAAATCAAGACTAATACATTTTTCAGGATTTTGTAAGGAAGAAGAATTGTTTGAATCAGAAATTTCAGCAAGAACGTTTGAGTTATTTGAGGCCCACTTGTGTAAATTGAACCCGTGATTTCCTAATACAATTTTTAATTCTTGAATTAATTTTATCAATTCATGTTCAGAATTTGTGCCTGAAATTACATCATCCATGTAAGTTTCGGATGTAAGGGCGTTTGCCGCTAAAGAGAAATTGGAACTATTGTTATTTGCAATCTCTTGCAATACTCTTGTCGCTACAAACGGAGAGAAATTGCAACCATAAGTTAGGGTTGTTAACTCAATGCACTGCAGGGGCTGTTGAGGATTTTCTCGCCATAATACATTTTGTAAGAAACAGTGTTCTGTGTTTATAGGAATTTGACGGAACATTTTTTGTACGTCAGAAGTTATCGCAAACTTATTTAGCCTGAAACGGCAAAGAATATCGAATAGATCTGGTTGCACCTGATATCCTTTTAAAGTTATGTCATTTAAAGAAATGCCTGTTGAGGTAGGGCAACTAGAATCAAAGACAACACGAAGTTTTGTAGATGTACTTTGTTCGCGAATTACGCACAAGTGTGGGATAAAATATTTAAATTCGTTTAATGAATTAGTGAGGTTAAGAGGCACATATTTTGCATGTCCTAAGTTTACGTATTCAGAAATGAATTTACTATATTCAGAAAATAATTCTGGATTTTTATGGATTCTATTTTCAAGAGAGAGAAAGCGCCTTTTGGCGATCAGAAATGATTCACCGAGTTTATGGTGTTCTTTTTCAGATTTCAACGGGAAATTGATTTGGAATCTGCCGTTTTCCAGAATTTTTGTGGAATTTTGAAAAATAGTTTCCGCTAATTCGTCTTCAGACGAGAGAATACTCTTAGAAGGAATTTCCTCCTGTTCCCAAAATTTAGAAAGAGATGAGCTTAGCTCTTCGTTTGATATAGAAATGTGATTACAGCTTGTAAACACGGAATCATTATTTTGAATATTCGCGAAATTGCAAGAAGTACTGTTTGGAATAGTTCCAGCGATTATCCAGCCTAAGCTAGTATTTTGTAAACTAGGTAATTTTTTACCGAGATCTATGATACCTGGTGTAAGGAGCTTGTAATATAAATCGGCCCCAACTAGAATGTGAATCTCCGATGGTATGTTGAATTCTGGATTAGCTAGAATTATATCAGTAGGCAGACGTAGCTGGCTTAAGTTAATTTTTACTTGTGGTAATTTACAAGTAATTTTTGGCAATACTGCACAAGGTATTTCAAAGTGTTTGATCGGATTGGAATGAGAAAAGAATTTTAAATGAACCATTTTATTCGTGGTTGATACTGTTTGCGATATGCCGGAAATTTGCAATGTTTTTTCAAACGTTTTCAATTGAAGTTTATTCACCAGTTCTTGTGAAACAAATGAATTTTGGGAACCGTTGTCAAGCAGAATAGTAGTTTTAAATGGGTTATTGTGAGAGTCATACATAATTACTTTAGCCGTAGCTAGAAGCACGTGGCTTGCAGT
>CAJUYH010008500.1:0-15355 GCA_910591685.1 Galerucella tenella
TCAAGCGAAACGGGAGAAATCTTGGTTTGTTTAAAAAAACAATTGAATTAAACTTCCTCCACCGCTTTATTTTGATAGATATAGAACAAAACATTTTTGTCAAAAAGTAAAGGTGAATAGTCAGTAAATATGAAAATGATATCATCTATATACTTTCATTAGGCGAAATTCTATGAAATTTCCATTTTTCTACTCAGTTTTGGTTGTTACGCCCCCTAGCAGAAGTTTGACAAACTCGAAAATAATTTCCAGCAATTTCTCTTGGCGATTTTTATCATAAATTTTTTTTTCTGAATCTATACGACCAACATATTAGGAGATATGGCCGCTGAGTGGTAGAAGTGGTAACCTTGGAAATTACTTAGTTACGACAAAAGTGAAATAATTTTTCTCCGATCGATTATATTGACGAATCACTTCATAATAAAGTAGAAGTGGCTAATAAAATATTCAACACCCCTGCCTCGACTTCAAATGAAAATGATAAAAACGAGATAAACCAAACAATTAGCCATGCAGCTACAACGTATATAAATTCTCGTTGCCCTTCAGTACATTTTACAAATTGTACAAACCGTACAATAAATGTAAATATTAACAACAATTTACTTGTGTTCAAGAATATCGTTATAAATTAGATGTTTTTCCTATTTCTTTCATAACAACTTTATCAATATAAAAACTAACACCACACTTTGTTCCATTTTATTGTAATAATCCGTTTGTAACATTACCGCACGCTACAGCAGTGTGGTATGAATATTACCGCACTGTTATTTTCTAATTGCTTAGCAACTGCCCACTATTCTGGAATGTTGAGCTTTGCGCATAGAAAACAGGTCAAAACTTTTCCCAGGATCGGAGAGAAAATAAATTACCGATAATATTATTTGTGACTAAAATTCAAATTATATTTCAATCCTACTCGTACATTGAGCATTAGCAGTGAAAACCGTTGAACACGGACATTAAAATCGGAATTATAAAACTTGCTATCGAAAGTCATGTGAAATTATACTATTCTTGTTGATCTTTTCTACCATCCTGCTTTTTTAAATAATTTAAAAAATTATTTTTTTTTGTAAAAATTGTGCCAGCTGAGACGTCGAATATTTTCTTGACAAATCAGTTTCTTTTCGTTTTATTTTTGTAAATACTAACATGGTCGGTTGATATATGGTATATGACTCTTCTAAATTGCAAAATAATAACTCAGAAATTACTGAACACTGTCTTTCGACATAATAGCTATTGGTATTAATAGGGTGAAAAGTGCCAATTTTCCTCTCCCAAGATGTAGTTTACTTGTAACTTTAGTAGTCATTCAAATGAGGAAGAGGCATGTTGCTCCCATGTATAAGACATAATTTTTTCTCTTACCCACTTGTCAAACCTTTCGCTGAATGACTATTTATTCTGTTGTCATCAGCCGATTGCTTATTGTATTGTATATATTATTTCTCATAACTGTCTTTAGATCTTTGTGGTAACAAGGTAAATGAGGCTATGTTAGCTTGTTCCCTTATAATAGGTGGCATATTTTTAAATTAAAAATCACTCGAATCGCTCTCCATTCCTCAAAAAGTCAATCGCAATGTTTACTGTCAATGAGCCACATCTATGGTAGTTTTATTCGTAAGTCAAAAAACGAATCTAACAATCCTGAAGTTCATACATACATATAATTCCTCTAATATTAATTCAATCAGATCAATACATCTGTTGCTATCAAATCTCAACCCCGATTGGAATAAATAACATTATATATATTGTTAATTCAATTAGATCAATACATTTGTTACTATCTAATCTTAGCTCCGATAAAATGAATAACATTAGGTATATTGTGACTGAGATTTCTAAAATATTGCTCATTGTATGAAATGTCTCTATCGACAAGAATCACTTGTGACAGCAGGCATGACATGAATTAATCGATCTAATTAAATTTGGATGCCGGTGAAGTATGGTCGCTCCATCAAAGTTATCTCGATGGCCATCTGATCATCGTACCATCGACTAGCTCATTAAGCATTAAGGAAATCAACCAGTGGCATCTCTCTTAACAGATGACTGGGTTCCTATTACCAATGAATGATTGTACAGGGCGATAGTTTATTGTTTAACAATATAAGACGACGACAAAAGGCTTCAAAATTTACCAGTAAAAAAAACAGAAATCTAAATTTCATTTTTTGTAGAGCTGCATCTAAATTTACTGAATTATTGTAGTGAAAAGAAGTTAAGTTCTGAATACTATCCACCAATTGTTATGAATTATATTCCACAATTAAACCATCTCTTCAACTATTTTCTAAGAACTTCCTTCGTTGAAAAAACGTGTTTTTGTGTTATTCACGAAGTCGTGCGTTTTAGACGATATTCAATTTGAAGCTTACGATTATTTGAATAGTAATTATTTGTTTTTTGTTATACTCTCATCAATTCATCAGAAAATAAGATGTACCTACAGCTAAGATGAATCGTGATACGAACTAATGATTTAAAATAACAATAATATACAGCGTGTCTATGTTAGTACACATATGGAAAACATTTAATTAATAGTTTTTCAAAGATGTTGAGGATTGATAATAATTATCAAATATTCAATATTTTCCATGTACAATAAATTTTCCTATTGATAATATTGAGAAGGATTCCGCACCAATCCTTGATGATTTTGCATCTCTGTCGAATTTGATGAGATTTTCAGAGACCATACATCTGTTGATCAATAGTCCGTTATCAATTTGTTCAGAAATGCCAGTTTTTTTCCTGGTACTTCGTTAACGGGAAGATGTCATCTTCTTTTCTCACGTTCATTGTTTGAAGGTGGTATGAAACTTAAAAATACATTTTTCTAAAAATGTCCAAGAGTTATTTTTGTAGAAAAATGTGTTTTACAGAATTAGGTTTTTATTTTTTTTCTCACCTATGACATAATACGCGTTTAATAACATTTTGATATATCAAATTTTTTCATAATATGAAAACATATAACAATTCATTAGTAAAACCATATCATTAGAAGAGGTACCTACATTTAACATAATATGTTGTAGCATCAATATAGGCGGGTATTTCACATTTTTCTGGTATCTACTATCTAGCATATCCCAATCACCGAGTAGCTGCAGATTCAACATGGGCACATACTCACACAGTTCTAGCGCCAGATTTGCCAGGCTCGTTCATCTTTGAATCAATCTGTAAAACCTGATTATTCTCCTCTGCATTAATATCAGCTGTTAAAAATGTATGGTTATTTGTGCTTTTCAACCGATTGAATAAATGATTTTCTTGATTACCTTCCCTCAACTTCTTCCCTACAGATAATGGATTACAATTACATCAAAATAAGCTAGATATAATCCGTCATGAAGCTCTAAGAGCATAATTCTGGTCAGGAGATAACGCTGAAATCACATTAATATACTCACCTCATTGAAGGTATTGCTATGAATGCGATAATAGCGACATTCCTACAACTGAACACAAACCAAAGTTCATATGAAGTTTTGAAGTTTTAGCGCATAACAAATGTTCAATGTAGGATTCGTGAGTCATTTCATAATGCCACTGATGTGGACTTCCATCTTTTTGATATACAAAGTTGTTGGAATCAGCCGTCAGTTGCATAAATAACCACAGCTGCAACATATTGGGTCACAGTTTTTTCATGAAATAAAAACGGTTCATGAACTTTTGTGCTGGATACAGAACAAAAAACATCCAATTTTAATGAATTCTTTTCATGTTGGAGAACGAAAAAGTCATTGCTTAGTACGTAACAAAACGAATTCGAACTCATCGGCGTCAAGCATTCGACAATTCAAAGTTGCAGAGAATTCTTCCGAAATATTGAAGGTGGATTCATGCTCATGCAGGAGACTGAGGAATTGCTATTTGAATTAAGAAATAACATGGTTTTATCTTCTTAGTTTTAAATGAATCTAAGTTTTAATTTTTTGTTGGATGAATCCACCTAATCAATTCACATTATGAATATGTACGCACGTACACTCAATAATTTGAAGTTTTATTCTTTCCATTCAAACACTTGATAATTCGTAAAATTTCACGATTCCCTCGAGTTTTGAATTAACGAGTGGCGAGTGTATAGTCAATTAAAATGTTCTAATATAATTAAAAATAAAATCCACAACTTACTTAGTTTTATTGCAAAATATTTCCCATTGTTATGATTAAACTTAAATCGTTTATTTTATAACTTTTATTCGTCTTCACAAGGTATAAAGTATTTCTTTAACCCGACGTTTATTCAAAAAAAAATTCCAAATGCTATTAAATACAAAAATACCTATATGTGTAAAAAATTACAAATAACAGCTAAATAGAATTTCGTTCCCACATTATTTCCCAAATTAAATTCATTACCTACGTTACACGTGTTATACCTCTAGTTAAAACATCCTATTTTACAACATACAAATTAAAAAAAAAACCAGACCAACAACCAGTATGTCTGTATGTGTATGTGATCGGATACCTACCGATAGAGGCAAGGGTTATTAAACTAAACATCCCACTTACACACAAGCATCGGTACGCTTCGAATATCCTGTAATAAATTAACGTAATAATTTGTTTACACGAACGGGTAGAACAACATAAGCTTGTGGTATCATAAACACTTCGCGGGATTGTTAACACATGATCTCAATAAATTTACCAAGAAGTTATTAATAAAATGTTTTATCTAAATAGAAATATTGTAAATTTTTCCTTGATTAGTTGAAATTTTTCATGTTTTTGAGACAAATATATGTTAACATAAAATCAACGATGACATTGGTTTATTGAACTGACTAACTTACTTAGTCCTGGCCATATACTTTGATATAGAGTAGCATCTGAATCAATAATTTAATTCTTTAACAAACAGCAGATATCACTATGAGCAGTATCGTGCTGTTTATGGTTGAGTTTGAATTGAATTAAATTAAAAATCAAACTTCTCCTTCTCCAAAGAGTACATCATTCGAGTAATTTTTTTTTCTTAACATATCTCTATACATTTTAAATACATTTTGAAGCAACTGTGAAAGCAACTTTATATTGTCTATGAGCTGGACCTGAGCCACTACGTTTATCTCCCTGAACACTTGTCATGTGCCAGGGCACTTACATCACTGAATACCTTAGACAGGATATTTATCCAGTAAGTTTGGGCAGTTTCGAGATAGTGATTACCAATATACTGTACTCAAACTACAGATTTATTGTTTTTTTTTCGTTCATTCCCATGTTATTTTTGCTTAGCCTTCATAGATTTTCACATCTATCATTTGTGTATTGGACCCGTTTATTGATTTAACATTTTCAATGTATCCTACCATCTAGTGATTCATGAATTATCACTTCTCCAACTTCACTTCACTTCTTCTACCATAGTAATTTATAAATTATCACTAGCTGGAGATTTATAAGTATATTTAGTATGTTTGAGCTATATGTCGTCAAAATAAAGCTTTGTTACTCATTAATATTTTTGTTTGAATATTGTATCTATACTTTGGTCATATTATTTCCTCATATAGATATTCAGTCAATTCAAAGCTATGCCATCAATTTAGATGAAAGATTTGTTTATTTAACTTCACCATAAGAAACTTGTTTGTTCGAAGATACGAATACAAGCATCGTTGTCGTACTCACTGAAAAAGAGATCACTGTAGTGAAATAATGAATTTATTTGCATCTAAATGTTGATTTCAGGAAATTTGTTGTATTACCCTTTAGGTGAGTTTGTTGTTTGGAGATCATGATCCCAGACAGCAAAAGTGCGTATCTAAAACGTTCCCAGGATGCCCGTTATCAGACATCTGAAGTCACAGGTACATCCATCTCAGACCCTCGCAGGACATCTTTTGTTACTTAACCATACGTCCCTTGGAAGTCCTAATTAGAAAGTCCCAAGTACGTCCCCTCAATTTTGGCAATGAACCTTCCAATCACGTCCTCTTATTTTTTCATCAACGGATCTTCATAGGATCTGCTTAATGGACACATGAAAAGTCATTTGAAAGAAATACCATAATATCTCCATGTACATTTATTTAAATTTCTGTTTTTCCATTAGATACATCATCACTACTACTACTACAACCATGCTCTTTAACAACGATCTCTCCAGCAGAAAATGCCGAGTCCGCCGATATATTAAAATTGGCATTTTCAAGTCATTTTGCCGCGAATTAAATATTTTTCCGTGAATGCTATGCTGATCAATGTAATAGGATGAAAGTCTTATTTCATTCACACCTTCGTATGTACCAGGGGGTTCAACAAACAGAAACACATCAAAGATATTAATTTATGCACAATAGCACAAAACCTGTTGATCACAACACAAAACTATACCATGATTATATTATACCAGATTATACTCAGAAACTATACATACTCACCACCAAAATAGCAACCGACGCTTAGATTAGATCACCGAGGGTGGGTGGCGAATGTGCTGAATAGGAATAATTGCCCTAAATAAAAAAAATATGGATAGAGGTTTCATATATTTTTTGGTTTTTGGTTATTATACTCCTACAAATTGTAAAAAAATGCGGTTATTATTTCTAATGATAATGTGTAATATTTTCTTATTTCTAATTTTTGATGAAATTATAATGTCCCTAGAACGTACAAATTAGGACTTGAACATTTGTACCAGATTAGAACTCAATATGGAGGAGAATATCCTGTGCTGTTTGGGATGGTGCTAAAGGGTGACAACCTTGTTTTTGATATTTTTTCCGTACAGCCGCTATCCAAATTCATTTTCAGGTAGGTATATCTAAATTAATGAGCAATTTAAAAAAGGTGCATTAGAATTGGCTATATTTAATAATAATGTCATAGGCAGTCATTCAATTTCAATATATAACAATCTTTGAGTTTTTATTAGTCATTCTTTATGCTTTCTCCCACTTTCAATAGCAACAATAAATTTTCGAGAATGTCTAAATAAATTAAATACAACATCTTCAAGCGGACATTCGTTTTTTATAATACTCTTGACGGTAATTTACGTAAGTCTACAAATATATATTTATTCCTTTTATATGATAACATTCGCTAGATCTAAAGATCTTGATATTCAAATAGACGTATCCGAGAAAGTTTCAGTAGGCAATAGTAAGGACATCTCTATAGACATTCCATTAGGTGGATTGTCACACCATCAATGAAGCTATTAACATAAACAATAGAACAAAAGAATAATGTGACAATATTCAGTGGCGGATGTTGGTGTGTTTATCGAAAGGAAGTTTTCCGTAATCAGTCACCTTAGTAGAAACGGATATTTACGGAGATTTTAGCACAATGTGTTGTTATGGAGCCTGTACGATCATAAATTCAGCAACAAGCGAAGCATATTCAATATAGTGGCTTCAATATACGGATAAATATGAAAATTCACCGAATCATTGATTAATAATGGAAAGCTGTTAGGTTCAGCTGATATTTTCAAAATTTTCAACGTAAATTATATCAAAATGAAAGTTCATCGATAAAATTAGTGCAATCTGATAATGTTTTTTTTTTCTCCTATTTCGGTAGCGTTCCATAATAAAATAATTTTAAAGTCCCAACCGTTTTTTTTATTTAGAATTATCTGAGCAGTATAAAAAACATCAATATTGCTAACATGAAAGCTAAACAGATGGAATTTTTGTAAAAATTAAAATGGCGACTTTCCTCTACAAGGCATTCCAGGAGTTCGTACCACTAAGGTGTGGTAAAAATAATCATAGTACTTTATTTTGAGGTTTACTCTCTTCGTTAACGAACTATAAATCAACGGTACTATTCTAGTTTTAAATAGACTGTTTGCCTGCAATTCACATTTCTCTTCCAAAATTCCAAATTTAACAAAACTATTAACCAACATTATCCTTTTTCATTAGTACCATTTAAATAGTAATTCATGTATTAAGAGTTAAAAGTGAGGAATTATTGTTTTAAAGCAAGGGTTAAGGCGCGACGCGAAGCGGAGCGCGTTAATTGCTTGAGTGCTTGAAAATGTGAATATTCCATGTGTCTGAACAACCATGCTTCGTATTCTAAGATTTCATAAATTTTTATATTGATGTTCAAAAAAAGTATTGTTACACTCTCATGCGCGAACATAACTCATAATAAAAAAATGTACAAATTCAAAATCGAAAACATACTTATGTTGAGATATATTAAAATATTTTTATCGCTTGACAAAAAAATCTGGTGCTCTATTTTGCCACTAATTTGACATAATTTAAATAGTTGAAATGCATTTGTTCACGAGGATTATAATGCAAACAGTTAATAGAGTTGTCAACTCAACTAGAATAACTATAAATTCTCAGATTCCTTTTCATTTCACTTCGGTGGTTGGAAAGTGACAAGTCGGCTATTATGTGGCGTAACACTCAGAGAAACGTTGACAAAGGAAAAAGAGACTTTTGCTAATAGTCTGTGTTTAAGGGAGATTCGAAGAACAGCTGTTAACGTTTTGTAATGGTTACTAGGAATTGTGTTTATTCTCATGATGTGGCTGTAAACTCATGCTATTAGACTGTTGTTTATATTGAAACAGTTCTTTAGAAAATTATTTCCAGGTTATTTTAGCTTCAAGGTTCAAATTGGTCTCAACTAAAGTTTGAATCGAATAAAATTATGGCTAAAATCAAGTGGGTATTTAACTAAAAAAAAGTTCTGCTATTTGATTAATGCTGTCGCCTATTCTAATATTGTGATCAACAGCAGCAAATTAAGCTTTCCACATCACCCTTTTATACAGGCTCATCATTATATCTATTATTAGGTATTATCATTATTATTATATAATAAAACAAGCAATTGAATACTTCATCAGGGTTAAATCTCAAAGTCACACAAGGTACCTCTATAGAGCATTATTTCGATTAATAATATATATATATATAATGTATATATAATGTATAGCTCTCGATACGATCATCACAAATACAAATAAAAATATTTTTAATCTGTAATCTTTGCTCCGACTCTATGAATGCCGGCGTTCGGATTCTACAGAGGTTCAAAGTTTGATAGTTTGTCAATTTTCCAAAAAATCCGGAATTTTATTTTCATCGTATTGATCTGAATTTTTAAACTGGAATAGTCAAAACTGGCGGGTGTAAAGTTTGTTTTTGGTAATTTTCATTTTTTCGTTCACCTGCACATCCTTATGCAATTGATGATACTTACAGTACATGAGAGGGCGTACATATCTTGCATTTGTACCAACGCTCCAACTTTAAATATTTGGAAGATATTGGGCGATCAAAAATATATTTTCAAATTCCAATTAGCACCTATCGTTGGAATAGAGCCTTCGCACCAGGGAAAAAACCCAGAACTTCGGGGAGAAAGCTTGCAGCTAATCTAAAGTATTGGACAGCAGTTTCCAAACACCCAAAGCTCAACATAAATGCAATATAAACTCCCTTTAGCTACATATGGGGAGAACTGTTCAATTTAACAGTCTGTACGAGCAGGATGAGTAAAAATACTAGCATGTGTCTGAAGACATTGGGGTGGATGAAATTTATTTTTTGATGAACGAATTTAGATAATATCATCAATATGTATGGAAAATAATACCAAAATTCAGTTACACAAGCATAGAACTGTCAAAGGAAATTTATTTTTTGTATCATCAGGGCTCAAAAAATTCTTCAGAGTTTCCAGGGATAAACTAACTATCCTGCCTCTTGGAACTGTCCAAGAATGAACTGGCACTAGAGTTAATTCCACATTCTACTTCGACCTGCCATTTGATTTGAAAAAAACTATATAGGGACAGTGGCCAATATCAACTTTCTTATTCGCAAAGCAACCCCCTGTGTAAATTTTTTATTTTTTGGATTCTTATCGAAATTCTGAAGTTAGTTACCTGAAAAGTTGCATGAAGTATAAAATATTTTTCCAACTTCAGTTTTTTGTAGTTTTACAAATCTTACGTTTATAATTATGTTTTGTACTTCAATGAGAAAATACTTGTATGACTTCTACTTGTGAAATATAAAATTGTAAATGAATTTATGAAATTACTTTGTGAAACTATTTTTCAATAGTGGATAATAATACCTAGCTCAATCCGTATATGTACACACATAATATGAGCACGAGAGTTCGGGATTAATAAATTGAATATTTCGATTTTTAATTCGCCATCGAAATAGTATATCTAGTATCAAATTATAGTGAAACAAAAGAATTATGAATTCACTTAGGTCTATGAGTTTAATTCGAACGTTAATTATTATGGAGGGAACAGAATAATAATAATTAAGGTTGAACTTGAAATTTCATAAGATACCTAAATGTTGAAAAATACAATATAGATAATATTTTTAAATCGGAATGTATCTTAAAATATTTCCGCTCAATAAATAATTCATTATTATTTCTTAGGCAGTGAACATCTATTCAATGTACAAGCATTGATTGATAAGTTTCAATCAACGATACATGGCTGATTTAAAGCATCACTATAACTTCTTTCATGCAATTGCTGACACTTTGTTGAGAAACACAATAGTCTAAATTCAACCCGATGTCAGTTTGGTAACTAGCATTCCCATAAAGTTGTAAGTACCTAAATATATTTTATTTTGATATAAAAAAATTTCAACAAGTCTCTTATTCTTGAAACGTACAACGTCTTTCGTGCCTTAGTACATTGGTCCATATCTGATGCTCTTGTATCAGCTGATAAATGCGGATAAAAAATATTTATTAATTCGCAATCAGCTTCTGTAACGACTGTGAATTTTCAGAAACTAACAGTCAGTCACATGCTACAAAGAGTAACTGAAAAGGTTCAAAGAGGTAATCAAACTAAAAGGAAAGATGTTAAAACTAAAAAAATTACCTAACATAACCATAACATAAAATTCGTTAAGTAATTCTAAGCCTAAATACCTAAATTAAAAGTTGAATTTTCGTCAGCTTTAGTTTTCGAATTGAATTTGTGAAATTTTTTCGAATTTAAATTTTACATCACACATAAAATTATATCAAAACTAGGATGGAAATGTGAGATTTCACTAGGGAAATATTCCACAACTAGCGTCCCAGCTTTTAGCTAACTCTACTTTTGTGTATACCTTCATTTAACAATAATTTCAAAATAAACAAGAATTTATTGATCACAAAACGATTGAATTATGGTATGAAACGTTTATTTTTGGCTCTGCAGTTGAATACTAAGTAGTGAGGAGTGATGATTTTGTGAGGAGAGGTCATCAGTGGAAGTTTTTTTTATGATAAAATTTATTGAGCAGATTGTTTTTCCGTATGCAGCTGAAAACTGCTCGTTCCAAAAACCATTAGGAACATAGGATGCATAAAAATAAACATAGCTTATCGTTGCCTCATTGTTTCCTACTTTTTTAAAGGAAAACAGAGACTATCGTAATGTATACTCCTCATTTATATTGTATCCTGTAAGCATAAAAGTTCTACCTTTCCCAATTAATAATAAATATGTGCGGAGTACACAATTTCCACTCCAATATGTTTTTTTCTAGGGAAGTGGAAAAAATGTTGCTAACGACTTTAAACAGATGTCAAACGCGTATCAATCTGTTCTACCCCTGTGTTTAGTCTGATTACGTTGTTTTGTCAGGAATTTTTTTACACCGAAAAAAAATCCCCAAATGATAGTTCAACCTTTTTTTCGGTTGCGCTTAAGCCGAATATCATATTACTCATTTCCGTGTTTGAATATGTGATACGTGATGGCTTTCAATTATCATTTTATTGAAAACACAATATTATTTTTTGCTTTGAAAGAAGCTCGTACAATGTTTAAACTCTGTGCTCATAAAATGCAAATTTGCAATTACAGCATCCATCAAACAAAGTACCTAGAGTACTAAAGTATGGTAATATTTTTCAAAAAATAGGCAATCATTCGTGACCCTTGCAAAACTAATACAGAATAAGCTCCTAGTAATATTAAAATATTATCATGAACATCAATTTTTTCTCTATTGCTGTGTCGGGAAAATGGCTCCACCTTGCATTAGTACGAGTTCTGGGTCTTTTCTATAATGACAAGAGATTCAAAATTGAATGAATGTTTATTTTTAAATTCAATATAATAAGTTGAACTTATATTGAGCAACAGATGAAATGAAATGTAAACTTAGCACCCAGTAAAAACCAATTTGTTATATGACGCATTGATCTAGTATAATAGTACAAAGAATGATTAAAACTGAATGAAGTTGAGAAATGATTTCGTTATAAGGCAGTTACTATATAAGTACAATAAGTAACAAGGAAATTTACAATAAAAATAACTTCCGTAATATTATCTTAATATGGGTTAATCGGCGTCAGACCCGGAGGAAGAACAATAACTGACGAAGTAATAACTGGTTCAATCAGCTCATTACAATCTTTCAAATAGACTGAGCTTCTTTAATTAGTTGCTAGATGCATTTTCTCCACAGACCACATATAATCAATTTTTTTCCATTTGTCGCTTTGAAATGGAAATTCATCAAGCGATTAATTCTAAAACTCATACTAAGCATGCTTATGGAATTTGGCCAATTGTTCAATTCAATGCTCCGTCAGATTTATGAATCAACTGTAGTATTATAGTATTCAAAAAGAGTTTCCGATATTCTCTGCCTACACATCCCGGAATTACATGTTACCTTCTGGTATAGATGTAATTATTAATGGTTATTGGCACAATATTCAAACATAATTTCAATAAAGCGGGAAAATAGTTATTCACTTGTCAAGCTCGGAAAGTAAGTAATAAGTAATCGTCTAAGGTCGAAAAAGGCACTTCACCCCCATATAATACCATATGATTTTTCCGCCTTCCACAAAGTACAAGTAATTTTCAAATCATTTAGTTATAAAACTAACAAACAAAATTTAGTGAAGAACTATAGCTAAAAAGTATGCACACTATAACTTAAAGGCACGTTATTTCCATTCATGCATCCCACATATTTTTAGTTTGTGGTAAAGTAATTATTTATAGTAATGTCATTTGAACACCACTAGAAGTGGGAGCTGGAGCCAACGCGGTTTTCACTAACTACAGCTGAACGTACTCGTACTTGGCTGATTACAATCAATTCCAGGGAGGAAAAGTAAGACTTTGCTCCCTACAATGAGGCCAGAAAATGTATACTTTGGATAGAGGTAGGAGAAAATAGCTATTTGTATTACTAGAGAAAAAAGCGCCACTTTTTCTTCCGCAGGATGTAAAAACTATTTGATGAAGAAAAAGCACTTAACTTCTGTGTGATCAATATACTTTTTCCTTTTTTTAAAACCTATTTCTGAACAATTTTGGTGTCTTCTCTGCCAATGGCTTATATTTATATATTTCTTTCATGCGTGTATGTCACTGAACTCTTCCTAATCGACTGCACCTCTAGTTCTTTCTAGAATGATTTAGATTCGCAATTTGTCCAAGTGGATGGCGGTGCAATAGTGTTCATACTGAGCTTCTCCTGAACGGTTGGTCCGATTTTGATGAATTTTTTTTGAATTTGATTAAGTAACTGTATGATGTAAATTCACAATTGGTCCCAGCAGGTGGCGCTGCAATCGGGCTCATGATGAACTCACTATTTTGATGACATTTCTTGTTGTGTTTGAGTTAGTAGCCGGATGGTTTAGATTCACAACTAGTTCCGGTAGGTGGCGCTGCAATCAGGCTCATGCTCAACTTCTCTTATACAGTTGGTTTGACTAAGTTGACATTATGCATAGAAGTTCATCACTCCCGTCAAATTCATAAAAATGAATTTGTTTGCTCAATAAATTGGAAGAAAATTCAGGAAAGTAGATTTGTAGAGGAACATATTTCTTCTATGAGAAAATTAACGATACTATCTGATTTCCCTATCCAAATTATCGAACAATGTGATTTTTTTCTAACAAAATGGAAAATTGTGAAAATTTTTATAATATGCACAGCACAAAGTCTGTCGGGTCCTCTAGTATTATAGTTATATATTGTTTTTTATACTTGTCTTCACATTTTTGTGGTGTATGTGATAGAAATGGATGACTGCGGGAAGCTTATGCTTACCCATTCGACTAACCACATATATGCTTGAAAGATACATCTATCAATAAATCTATCATTTCTGTTTCTGTGATTATGAAGTTGATGATATAATGCTGGCTTGTTCCTGTTTCTAACTTAAAATCTTTTAACTTGTTAACACCTCATTTCAATGACTTTCCTTCGCCTGTTAAATTCAGTGACCAAAGTACTGGAAAGCTTGTAATTAATAAATACATTTTTTAAAGCTTCAACTTTTGTATGATAACGGAAAATATTCTCAAATCAATAACCAAAAATTTACCAACGGAACCGCACTGCTTCTGCTGCTCCTACACTTGGCAAATGGATTGATAATCTTCTCAATAATTAAATATTTATTTGCTCTAAAATGACATAGCTATGATTTCCAATACCCTAATGAAAAAATATTTTAAGACTGTCATATCTTTTTGATCTTCTTCTGTTCAATTTCAAAAACTGACTGGGTGAATTCTACTCCCTGTATATTATTAAAAATACCTTCATGTCTAGATGTATGTTCCTAGCGTGGAAGTTTCATTGTAATGCATCGTTGTCTCATTAAAGCCTTTCTCAACTTTAATACAGTATGTTTCAACAATGCACGTTTCTGATTCTAATTCTAATGCAGATTAAAGTTCTCCTTCTAGGTACCGGAATAAAGCATTTATGCTAATTTTATAGTTTAAGTTGGCTCTGATACGACAACGTTAAGAAATTACAGTTGTTACTTCAAATCAATTCGAGGGGTGCGGCTAACATTTATAAATTACTGGTTCAATCTAAATGTTTATTCAGTTTTGAAGGCGTTTTCTGTGAAATATGGATAAAGATATTCAAGATTTAACTTGATTAAGAATTGAATTTTGAAATTTCCATTCAGTTCATTGACTATTACCTGGGAAAATTTTAGACTTTTTTCACGTCAACTGAGACATTCTCGAAAAACGCACTTCGACAGTATCCTTCAGCAAAGGCTATTATCTATATACAAGAATAATGCTATACATCAGAGCAGAATGGTGAATTATTCATCGCTTTGGTTTTTGTTTTTGGCCGACCAAATAAAGGTTTGCTCAAGTTTTTTGATAGATCATAATGGCTTGATGATGATTTTACCCTTTTTCTGCTTATAGATTTAATTTCCCAAACAGATGATGAACGACGTTTTGGAGGAATATGAGGAATATGAGGAGCCAATGAAGTGAATACTATATAGAAACAAATGGTTGTGTACTATTTTCAATTTATGCT
>CAJUYH010008501.1:0-15354 GCA_910591685.1 Galerucella tenella
AAAGTGCTTTTTGCAAGACATGATATATTCACATTTCACCACCAAACGATCACAATTTTCGATATTTTTGAAGAAGGGGATACAATAAACGGATTGATAACCCACAAACTTTTCTATTTACTAACCTCTAACCAATAAAACTCCAAAGTGTATTCCAGGCTTATTGTTCCGCTATGGCGCTCCATCTTGTTGTATTAAATCTTCGTTTAGGTTCCCAACTCCCCATTAATATCTAACTGATTTTCCAATTATTCACAATGGGCTTGTTATCAATGAAATATTTTCTCGGTTTTTCTTACGTTATTTTGGAAAACTGAATCATCAAAATAACTAGTGAAATTTTCAGCTCTTAAACTTACCCCACTACTTAGATATTAGAGGTTGAAAATGGAGCTCCCTTAAAAAGCAACAGAACCGACTGTGACGTCACATTGCATATTGTGCTCTGAACACCGCTGCGTTTCACATGAGAAAGTTTGTTACAGCTGCAATATCTTTAAATTTTAAAAGTGTTTTTGCTATTAAAGATGTACTCAGTAGATACTGGATTTATTGAAGCAGATTCTGCAAATTCACCTGAAGTCGATATCTTTATGGTGAGGGACTACATTAATAGAATCAAATAATTCACACTTGGTTTCTGAATCAAAATTTTAAAATAATCTAAAATACATTGTACATTTTCATATCTGCGTCTGGAGGGAGTAGGAAGTTTCTTCTTAACTTTCACAAATGGGTAAAGGTAACTGGCTAATAACGGTATAGTTTATTGTATAATGCTACATACTCTGGAAAGAGCCACACCAAAATCGTCTCCTAATATCTTACAAGGTAAATTCAATTTGATCTTTTTTAATGTTAAAAAGATATCAAGCTTGTCCAGCTCACATTTTTTAGTTAACAAGCTCACAACAAATAATGAATGACTCGGAACTCCCAAATAAAGCTTTGCATTTTTTTCCAATGAAATAAAATATTCTATTTCGTCAGATCTATTAGTGTCTAGATAAAATGAGCTATTCGGATCTGACATACTTAATTCTGACGAGCTAAATGTAGAAGAAGGACCGCTAGTGGATATTGAAAACTCTTCGTTCATAGGTCTTTTTACATTCACGATTTTTTTGGAACTATCTCATTGCTAGTGTATTTTCTCTTTTTAGCCATTTTCCATATATTAAACCTCTCGCCCCCTCATTGAATCGCTTTGGAACGTACATAAGCCTTAATGCAAGCCTGAACCCCTATTTCCCGAGATATAGGTTCCATTCGTGTGATATTCATTTGATTTTCTTTGAACTATGCATTGTTACTCTATTTTTTAGACAGTCAAACAATCCCGGTACTACTCAAGGTTTTAATTCAACTGTTCCACTGCCCACTGTTTTAAAGTATATATATTTTTCTGATGCATTCTTGGATGTGTTAGGACAGTCGGGAATCAAATAGTATTGATTTACCACTTTTTTCTCACTCCCTTCACAATAAAATAACGAAACAGTAGTCCAGTGTTTTTTTTTCTTACACAAAACGATACAATACTTATACACAATACACAGCTCTCGACTCGCGGCATTTCAAACGTTAGGTATAGCATATGCAGTGTGACGTCACAGGTAACCACGCCCCGTTTTCGTTCAATCCATTTTCTTTAATTAATTAGAGGATTTAAACGTTCGCGGAAAAATCTAAAATTTTGGGAATCTGCTTAAAATGAGTTTTAATTTCTATTATTAACTAAAAAAAAATTCTTGAACAAGCCCATTAGAGGATAAATAGTATTTTCTAACTTTTCCAAGTAAGTCTAGCCATTAAGGTTACCATTAATGAATAAAAGACCAACAATAGTATCACCCAGTATTCCCGTCTCGTCGGCTATTCTGTTGAATCTCTTCTCCCTATCCACTGATGTAGATCATTTAAAAAATGCCTCAGAACATAGTGGGGTGGCGCCCGGCCCATCTTGTTGTATTCAATCTTCAATTAGGTTCCTACCCCCATTAATATCTAACAGATTTTCTAATTATTCGACAATAAGGGGATAAAAGTAAATATAGCCATTAAGGTTACCATTAATAAATAGAAGCCCAAAAATAGTATCAATTTTTTCTGGTTGTGTCTTTCCCTGAAAATATGCGGATTATCATCACTCCGGTGTCTATAGTTGTGTTTATTTACAGAACTAAAACAAATATTTTTTAGCAACCCAGGAGTAGGTAATACGGAGTTTCTCTGTTATTTCCTTGCAAAATTGTATTCTTCTATCAGGCAGTTATTTCTCAGTTCAATTAGTATTTGCATCATATCTTGTTAAATGATAATACAAAGAATCTAATTAATAACTTGATATTATTTAAACAAAACTTTTGTTTCAAGGATTTTGGAACAAAAACTTTGAGCACCTATACATTGCACATTATTCAGTTGATAAAATTATTGAAAATATATGCACTTTACTTTGCCCTAAGGATTTGTTTGTTGGAAAAATATCAATGTCACCCCAAGTATCAATGTTGCGTAAGTATTTTCGTATAAATTACTTAATTTGAATAAATAATTATCAATTTGAGTAAATATTCCATTGTTTATCACCTTAAGTAACAAAATAAACTGTGGAAAAATCTCCACACTAATCGAAATCTACTTCACAGATTCAATAAATTTGCAGGGATATTCTAATTACGTCAAACAAATGTTGTTGATGACATAACAATCAATTTTACATTGTTATGAGAAAAATGACGATTATGCTGGGTAAGCTTATACCTACGTCAATTTGTGATAATCTGAAGCAACAACATAATGTAAGTAGAATTGGGAAGGTAGGTACATAAAATACCTAAGACAATCTCCACAAAATTGATCAACAAATGTATTATTCATTATTATTTAACACGAATTCCAGTTATGAGTAATAAAACAAGAGACGAAGAAAGATCGACCTTGATCCATATTTTTTATGAAATCTCATAGAATGAATAGTCAATCGAAATGTGTTTATGGTTGTTTTCAATTAAATTCATTTTTTCTACAAACGTCTTAAAAATGCCGTTTTTAGCACTCCATAGAAGCCTTAAAAATGTCACTTTGAGACACTGAGTGCCTTAAAATGTTTATGGCACTGCTGGTAAAAGTGAATTGTCAAATTTTGAATTGCAGAATGAGCGAAGCGAACCTTCACATGCGTGCCTTAAAAATGTACTTTTAACACTTATATCATAAATAACTATTAATCCTTTTTTGTGTTTCACCCATTCGTTAACCAAACGAATTTCGATTTAATGATAAAGCTTCAAAGCCTCTCAAAACTAATTCATGTACTTATAGTTTATATCCGACAATACGTTTATCATTAAAATTGTTTTTGTCAAGGTATTGTGATTGTTCAATTTTAAGGTTTCAGCTTGTGTTTTAATATTAATGTAGCTCAGTTCGGCCGTAATCTGATCTATGCAATATTAAAGCCCTGGTAAATATTGATGGCTTGTGCTGCTTTTATTATAATTATTGTTTTAAAAAGAAACAGAAAAAATTATTTTGTGCCCGGTGGATTTTCAATTCAGTTTTTCATCACCTGGTTTTAGGTATCAAAGACTGTACAGTACAATCAACGCAAATAAAGAACAGTGCAGACTATCATCACCCAAAACGTCCGATTGCCTGGAAACTGATCGTATATGTTTAAGTCTCAGAGGGGTCCAGTAAACATTCTTGTTTCGTTTATTGTAAATGACGGGATAAGATAAGATAAATATGGGGCTTTTGTGCGTCTAGGCGTCTCTCCACTACGACATTTGCATATTTATTGTGTGTGACCTAAAAATCCTTGTCTTTGCTTGTCCATATTACTAGACTTCGAATGGCAAACCTCAGGTCCTCCGAAATGGGACTGCGATGGTTGTGGTTTTTCTTCCTCTATCATTGAAAACCTCAGACTCGGTCTGAACTAACTGAACAGTTTATATGAATTATTCTACGTTCAATAATTTTTTGATAAGACAGTTATAGCTCAACTTCGACCTTTAGGTGGATATTTTGAAAATTTAAAGTGCAACTGCGTACACGAGACACATTTTGCAGTCGACCCGACCACAGGATTGCCGTCGCGTTTCGGCGAACTCAAGCTACCCATAAGAAACACTGTACTATACGTACACGGGCGTTCACTGCAGTCAAAACGGGCATCTGCAGTCTACTTGCAGTCGATCTTCGCCGAGTGGTCGCTGCTGCATCCGCCGTACACGAACCACATTCTTGTGGTCGTATGAACCGCGTTGCGCCGTCGCGTTCGAAGTCATTTGTACCTAAACGAGTGCATTGACAAGTTTTTTCAATGGAGAATATTTTTGATACGGATACATTTATCAGTGAAATCCAAAAATATCAAATCAAATGCGAATCCTAGAGCAACAGAATAGAAAACCTTAAAGTAATTGCAAATCTCTCTTCAGCTGGAATACTCTTTCTCATATTGCTGTCACAACGTAAAATTTTTGGTTTTAAAATTCTGATTTATTCATCAAATGAACAGATTGACATTCTAAAGTAATTATAAAACTTTTTGTCATCCTGCCGGAGTTTGCCAAATAAATTATGAAAGTTTCCTTCACGTCTTCTCGCAACCAAAAGTGGATGTATTCAAAGCGATCGTGCCTTCCTACGTCTTCTTCTTCTTCTCAACATGAGGAGTAGTAATGCTTCTTCTTCGAAATCCATATGGACTCTGGCAGGTGATACCACAGAATATAGGATATATATCAACACCCTGTGATGTGGTTGCAGTCGCTTCAACTACACGTGCGGTTCATATGACCGCAAGTCGACCACAAAAATGTCGCTGGTTCAACCGCAAGGTGCAGTTGGCGTGAACACATTTTTGTGGTTGTCTTGACTGCAAATATGTGGTCCGTGTACGGCCGCTCTTAGTTTTGAAATTTACAAACCAATTATTCGGTTTTCAACATTTGACATTAAACTTTCAGCATTACTTTTATAGATACTGAGGATTGAATAATAATACAAATAGGACCTAGCTTCATTCCATTGATGTATTGAAACTAGGTTACGTGTGAAAGGGGTAAAAAACGAACCCTATTACTAAGACTTCGCTATCCGTCCGTCTGTCATCAGATTCATGAGCCGTCATAGCTAGAAATTTTCAAGGATGATGTATTTCTGTTGCCGCTTTAAAAACAAATAATTACTAAATACCGAAATTTTTCTGTATAATGTATTCAAAAAGTTGTATAATGCACCTTGCTAGTGAATGGGATACCGCGAAGCTATGAAAATGAATCACAAAAGTAAAATCAATCAGCTAAATAAATGATATTCGCTTCATTTGTATGTATGTGTATTTTTATAGTTAATATTACGTAACCCATCGTGCGCGAGGCTGACAAGCAGCCGGTTATTTTATTCTGAAATAATTACCACTGAATACTGTGATTTTTCAAACGAATATTATGAATTTGTGATATTGCGTAATAAAATTATTGAAATGCTGTTGTATTTTGTAGAGATAAGGAACTCATTGCACAGCATATTTTCTAAGTTGCAATATTTACAATTATTCACATGTGGTTGTTTTTATTTATAGAATCCTGATCGTCTTACACCAAGAAGTTACAACTTCAGCAACAAAAGACTATGAATTCACGTCATTACTTTTTTTATTTTTTTACTTTTTTTTACTTTTATAAAAACTAGGAATAAAATCGTTAAAAAAAAGTTAATATATTCAATGGAAAATATTATCTACAATTGGGTATACTTGTTGAACATAACAAAGTAAAATAAAATAATAAATTATTTATTAACAGATTCATTGGTAAAATTGATTCATCATTATTCATTCTTATTAGACACATCAATTATTGTTAGTGTGTGTTGTCAGTTTAGGTAGACTTGTTTTACTTAATGGAATGTTTTCAAGGGATTTAAAACATGAAATGCATAGTTTTGGACGAATAACAATAAAAATAATGATTTTTAGATTTTTGGATTTTTTCCATTCGAATATAACTAAAACACCCTGGACTTATTTAATTTGGGATATTAATTTTTAAAGGGTCTGATGTATAAAAGAAAACAAGCCTGTCAGAACCCCAAATTCTGGATATTAATTTTGGTGACACTATCTGCTTTTGAGCGATTGTGCGGTATATTCGATGAGACAGAAAATTTTCTTGCTTCTTGATTTTTATCGATGATATGCCACGCCATTTCTTCGTGACGATAATTAATAATAATAATTCTTTTTGTTTCTTTAAGGACAGTATTCTAGTAGGAAAAACTACAATTGAAAAACATTCTTATTGCAGCCCATAAAATTTCCAGAGCATCACTCGAATGTGCCGCATAATCACTGAAAAGTAAATAATGACACCAAAATAGATATCAAAAATGTTGGATGACGACATGCGTCACTCAACACACTCTTTGGATGTTTTTGTTTGATTTTCATTTTATACTTCTACAAATAACGACTTGTAAATATTTATTGAACCAAATTTAAAGCATCAACTGTGGAAAAAAACAAAATTCAACTCTTTAAAATCTTAAATAACACAAAATTTATATAATTTATTAATTATTAAGAATAACTGTAACGCTCTAAGAAGAATTATTTTTTCCGTTGTATATAGAAAAAAATCGATATTCAAATTTCAAACGTTGATTCCAATTATATACTAACATCTTTCGACTGTTAGTCTATTTCTTCGGATCTGTTTCAGATATAAAAGAAAAAGGTTTGTGTAATACTACCGAAATACATTCGTTTATTTGATTTATTTGTTGTTATAAGCTTTATATTTATATCTCATTCTTTCCACCACAAACATTTATATAAAATTATATTTTCAATCAATTTGTTTCATAATCTTTGTCTACACAATTTGCCCATCCAATTACAGATAGAATAAGATTTAGCAGAATGACATTCGAATATCTTGTGATCTCAATATCATCATAACAGTTGGTGAGATAAAAGCTAATTGGCACATTCAGATCTTTTGCGGTCCTCTGAATCTAGATAACATTCTCCATACCATTAGCTTTGCCTGCCTATTAAGCTTACGTACCTACTAACTACCGAACTATCTTTGCTTATTAAGTCTACCGTAAATGTTGGCGAAGCTCTTATAAAATGTTTCGCCTGTTTCTGTACTAGTGAAATTTCCTTTCTAGACATATCTGTGTAACCCACTTTCTCGTGGCTTTGTTTATTGTCGATTTCGGGAAGCCACATAAGGTTTCCAATGAATGGTCTTGAAATTGACCTCTGATAGGATTATATGAATTGCTGTCCTTTGTTTTGGCCCAACAATTCTGACTCCTACATCCACCTCTGCCTTGGAGTTGTCCGTATATTAGGTTGCCTCAGTCTGCATGAAGGCACTTTAGACCTCGCTTTAGACTACGCAAGAAAGACGTGAGTCAGATTAGCGAAGCCAAATAGCGTCTTAACCTAACCTAACCTACAAATTACAAAACTTCTACAGTCACATCTATCAAAAATATAAATGTGTATCTTTATCCTATCACACTATTGCAACTGAGACTGGCAATCTGCTGGTATGGATAATCGACTGTACTAACGATCTAGGTAAACGTAGAGCAGGTCAGATATGGTTAGATAGCTTTGAACATAATGTAGATTTTGTAGATCCTTCCCAATAGGATCACAATACTTTCATAGATCGTATTTATAAGAAACTGATCAGTTGAAACAGGCTATGTAAAAATTATTTTTATGGTAGAAAAAGTTGATTCTTGGTGGAATTGTTCGGTTCGAGAGTTTAATAATACCATGAAGCTTGTATGATAAAGTTAATTTGGGTGCGGCTTGTGGTAGAGGTAATAATTTTTAATATTTTCACGCCGAAATTTCGAAATTTTTTTCATGATTCAATGAAATCTATTTTAAATACCGTTTTTTAATTAATAGTTTGTTTTTTAAATGGCGGCCAATAACGTTTTGAATAGTAGTTCGATTTAAAATGTCAAGACAGTTTATTGCCATACATTTTTTATTAATTATATGAAATCAAAACAGCGAAAAGATATATATATATATATATATATATATATGTATAGAAAAATTTCAAAACCATTTCTAGGGTAGAGAGGAAGAACCAAAGTGAAATAAGAGAAAACGCGCCCCCTTCAATCCCTTATGCCTAACCTACCCCGGCTACAAAAATTTCTGCTTCATTGTTACACCCTGTTATGACTTAGACCGTTGAGAACATTTTCTATCAGCTTTCCAACGACATAAAACAAGTAGGTGGTTGCCATTTAAATTTTTGTAGGTGGGGTAGGTGGGGGTTGATGGGGATGCGTTTTCTATCATGTCATTTTAGTTGCCCCTCTTTACCCTAGATACAGTTTTGAAATTTTTTTGATATCTCTCTTCGTATGTTAAGTTTGTTAATATTTGAGTGAGCAATGAAACTAGTTTTCTTTATAATAATTTGTGTATTTTTCTATAAAATGGTAAATATTTATTGAATGAAAAAGTTACTGTCAATATATATAACGAAGGTAAATAAACACGGTTGCATGGAAAGGGGTGGAACAGTAAGAATGAAGTTTGTGACTGGAAAAAACAGAAGTTGGAGTAAAGTTTATCAATTGCAAAAACATAAGCACGTGTTCGATTCCCTAGCCGACTTCTTTTGATCTGTATATGGCGCCATATTCATAATAAAGGAAAAAAGTGCTTTCACTTCTGCAATTAATTTTGAACAAACTTTATACATGACAATTGAACATTTTTCATTAGGATTTAGATTTAGATCGCGAGTAGTACACCTGGCAACAGCTGGTAACGTTCAACATACAGATTATTTATTTATTTCCATTTATTATTACAATTAACATTTTTATATGCAAGGCAAATTTTAAATGCTCAGCGAATCCGCTACTTTACTCAAGCATACATTTCTCTTGAAGAAAAAAAAATCATTATATGGAAGATTTAATTTGTTGAGATGTGAACAGACAAGAAATCACCGCGACACTGCTAACCAACAGTCTAAGCACAAACCGGTTCGGGCTACAAAAAAATAAATAATGGGTATTATTCCTTCCTTATCCGCTGTAGCTTTCTTACATGCAATAATTTATATTATTATGATTGAACAAGATTTTGGCATAGGCGTACATTATTTCTTTTCTATTGGGGAACATGGTATTGAAATTTAGATATAAAAATGTATGTACTTATTGTAAGTGATAGCAGAGTAAGAATGAAGAAGAAAATAACATATACCTACAAAGAAATTGGCTGAAATAGCTTCAGGTGAGTGGAAACAGGAAATTCTAATAGTTAGAAGTCACAAATCGCGAATTTCTAATAACATAAATATTTAATTTAAATAACAGCAAAAAATATTCAATTTAGATATTCTACATCACAAAACCAATGAACGAATTCGTAGGGCCAATTATATTATATTTTTTTGATTTATTTATGAATGAAAATGTTTTGAAATATAAATAGGGTTTGAAATAAGTTGTTTTATATAAAAAATCATATTTTCCTTTTATTGAAAATTTGGCAGTCACAGCAGTTTTGTTTTTCAATAAAACTTTATTGAAAAATGTAATTAAATATTAAAAAGTTTAGGTAATTGTTTAACACGCGACGCTCGCTAGTGTTTTTAACTGATTGCCCCTACTGAAAATCGAGTATGGATCCGCCACTGCAAATTATATTCATAGAGAGAATTGAATGATATCATAAGATTGAAATTATTATCATAAAATATTTAGAAATAGTCCTCCGAAAATCGAAATTGCTATGTTTAACAAGTTTCTCAAATGAATTTCCCCGAAATCATAAGGCTCATCAATTAGCAACCTTTACAGGTGTTGCCAAAAAAGTTTAACTAGGCTACGGACTTCACTAAATAAAAATTTGTAGGTGCAAACAACAATCAAATATAGTTTGGCAAGTTTATCTGAAGCTATGCGGCATCGGTCAGAGGCGAGGAAAAACATGGCGCATATCTGTCAAACGTACAAATGGAGTACGGTACCTATTTTACCAAATATAATTGAAAATACAAAGGTTACTGACAATACCAACGCCACTAGATAAATCAATATCAGTCAATTGACGAAGTGAGAGGGATGATCACACGCACGCGCTTGCCAATAAGAAGTCAGGTGGTCGATACAAATCACCAATTATGTAATTCGGAGGGTGTGGTCATTATGGTTTTCGTACAACGCTGCCAGAGCTTGGAGAAGCCCATAACAAATTTGGGAAAGTGTTTATCTTGTAATATTCATAAATTGAAAAAATAATGTTAATAGAATAAATCCAAGGAAACAAGCACATTAGAAAATTAACGTTTAATAATATTTTTAATATTGTTAATAATAAAAAGACCGATTTATAATTATTATCACTACATAGTAAGCACTTCAGTTTTTTCATAGTTAAATGTGGCAATGTCGAATGTTTTCGACTGCATTCCTTTCACGGTTTCAGATAAACTTGCCAAAGTATAGTTCCACCACCGAATAGTTCAATATCTATTCGGTGGTTCCACCTACCTATCATTGGGATGGACTGATCGACACGCCAGGGCAGCCACTGAACTACCAAGGAGTAGGCTAAAGAAGATAGCAGGACTCCTAACAGGGCACTGCTGTATGAGGAAGCACCTCTACAATCTAGGAGTAAAGGAAAGTTCCCTATGTAGGGGTTGCGGCATAAAACGTCAGTTCATGTTCTCTTAGAGTGTCCACACTGGGCTGTATTACGCAGGCGAATCTTCGGAGTCACTGTCATGGCTCCTGGAGACACAAGCAGGCATCCACTGAAAAAGGTTGTGGCATTTCATATCTTCCCATGCTACACCACTGTGTAAACTTGCGATCAAACTTATTTGTTTTTTCATAGACTCCCGAAATATTCGAGGTAGAAGGAGCTTTTTACCTATCGTTGTGGTCACCATGTAAAAAAATTGAATATTATTTATACTATCTGGATGTTCTTTATTCAGATAAATAGACTGACACGTACACTGTCTGTTTTCACTCCACACATAACCTATACATTATGAACGCACTCCTTATGACATCAGTCATTTTTGGTTGAGCGCGAATTTCAAACTAATGGCATTTTTATTTAAATAATTTTATCTTGTCAGGTGATTTCCAGCAGCATATATATTAAATACAATATCGTGGGTATACAAAGTTCTGTGAATGTCGTATAAACGGGGTTACACTAATTAAATTCCGGATAAGATGGAGAATTTGAAAATCTCGATTGTTCCGGAAAATACGGAGTTGCGGATAAACGGGGTCCGGACAATCAAATCAGGCTTTTTCTGTAATTGCATATAAAATTATGTCTGCATCATCAGCTCGTTCAGTCAAAGCTCCAAAATACAGATCACTCACACCCCCCTGGTTTGAAATCGAACCTTCAGCTACCGACCTCTAGTCACAACGTTGTTTGAATTGAAAAAACATCTCTTACATATCATACGGATACTCAAACTCGTTTTCTATAAGTACCAACAAATTCATATAACATAACATAATAGACATTCAGTTGGAACAGTCACAAAGTGGCTTCAGAAAAGGAAGAAGTACCAATGACCATATATTCACAATTCGGCAAATTATAGAGAAAAAGTATTCGCAAGGTGAAAAAGTATACTTAGGGTTTATAGATATACAGAAGGCATTTGACAGCATCCCAAGAAATTTAGTTTGGCAAAGCTTAAGACAAAGAGGCGTTGGGAAGAAATTGAGGAATAATATAAGATGCATCTATAAAACAACCAGGAATTATGTTAGGAAAGACAATGCACAATCGGAGGAATTTGTAACGAAAGAGGGGCTGAGACAAGGGGGAGTATTGAGTCCTGTACTATTCATCACGGTGATGGACGATGTGCTTAAAGAACTAAAAGAGAAGGTGAAAAAGATACATATAGGATATAGAAATATGGAAGCTATTAACCTATCTGAGTGTGTATTTGCGGACGATTTAGTTATATTCGCAAAGAACGAAAGAGACCTGCAACATAATCTATTGGCATGGAAAGAAGCATTGAAAATTCGGAATATGAATATAAATATAGAAAAGAGTAAAGTAATGGTTATAGGAAAAGAAAACGAGAACATGAACTTACAACTAGAAGGAACTGAACTACAACAAGTCAATAATTTCAGATATTTAGGAATACAGATACAAAGTAATGGAAAACAAGAAACAGAAATAAATGAAAGGATAAGTGCCGCAGTAAAAGTATACTATAGCTTGAATAAAAATTTCCTAGGCAGAAAAGAGATATCCAAACAAACAAAACTAAAGGTCTATAAAGCAATATGTTGTCCAATTCTCACATATGGCTGTGAAAGCTGGGTTCTCACCAAATCACTCAAGAGCAAGCTACAAGCAGCGGAAATGGAATACTTACGTTAAGTAAAAGGAGTGACCAGAAGGGATAAAATACGAAATGAAATCATAAGGCAAGAGTTGAACGTTGAACCAATAATAGACATAATACAGAGACAACAGTTGAAGTGGTTTGGACATGTCACCAGAATGAAAAATGATATACCTGTCAAGAGGATATGGTATTCTAGAACACCAAAGAGAAGACAGAGAGGACGACCAAGACATTCATGGAACAAAGCAGTTGCAGAAATTCTAGAGAAGAGAAGTATTACATGGATTGAAGCAAGTTCAAAGGCTCGTAACAAAAAGGAATGGACAAAATTTTTGTACGAAAAGTAAAAAGCCACCCTGACACCCGTAGGGTAAACCAGGGTTAAGATTATATATACAGTGTGTCGCATTTAAGATGAAGACACTCCCATATTTTCGCTGTTTGAAGAATTACAAATTCGGATTTTTGTAGAGTCCTACAGGTTGATGGGCCACATTTCTTGAAATAGTCAACTGAAATCTGAACTTTAAACTCAACCTACTACGATCTCACAAACAGGACCGCTTCTCGATATTTTGCTTCGCGTTAGAGATATCGAAAAATATTATTAAAAAAAGTTGTTCAGAATATTATGTTAACCCCACATACCAAATTTTGTCACAAAACTCGCATTTTTATTATTTTCATTTTTTGGTCTAATTATACAAAATTATTATTTATTTTGATAATTATTGTGCCGTGGAAATTAAAATATTGACACGGTGTCATGTATTCAAATATTTTAGTAAAGTAAACAGCACTTTCAAAGGAATATTGATCAAATTAAACAATATCTTGTAATAATAAATGTGGGTGGGCAAAAAAAATTAAAAATTGAAAATGCGAATTTTGTGAAGAATTTCGGTATGTGAGGTTGAAATGATATTCTGAACAACTTTTTCGAATATATTTTTTCGATATTTTTTACGCGAAGCAAAATATCGAAAAGTGACCCCGTTTGTGAAATCGTAGTATGCTGAATTTAAGGATCAGATTTCAGTTGATTAACTTAAAAGATGTGGCCCATCAGCATGTATGACTCTGCAAAAGTTCAAATCTGTAATCTTTCATACAGCGAAAATATGGAGGTGTCTTCATCTTAAATGCGACACACTGTACATATATATACCAACAAATTCAGAACACACACTATTGAAATGCGAAAACGACGTCAAGATGCATTTTCATCTAACAAATCAAAGTAAAGTTCTTCTTTCGTCTATTTGCCGGGAATTCCGTTTACCACCATCTTAAAAACATCCAAATCGTTGTCGTCTTCTAATACATCAACGTTTTCACAAATTCTAACGCTATGTTTTATGATCAAAATTATGCACACCACACACAACGGGAACGACGTCAAAAAGTGATAATAATTAATTCACCTATGTGTAAACAACTGCTTAACCGTCGAAAACCACCACTTTTAATGATTTAGTTATGCTAAAGATAATCAGCAGTTGTTGTGTGGTGCAATGGAATTTACATTTTAAATGTCCGTTGAGCATTTGTCAAATTTCAACCAGAACTGGCGCAAATGGGCTTTAATCTAGTTTTTATTATTAATGTCTAACCTTTACATTACAATAACCCTTCTTAATAAATGATAACTTTCTTTATATATACTTGTTTATTATTTACACCTTACTATTTTTTACAAAAAGTCATTGTTACAATATAATGTTTTATCGTTCATTTATCTCCGATTGTTTCCCATTTTGTTGTTTTCTTGACCTATCTGTTATCAGTAATTTTTAAATTATTTTATATAATAACATATTCTTACTAGGTCGTGATGCTTACTACTTTACCACTTTTACAATACAAGACAAAACAAACTTATAGGTCGTTTACCGCCGATTTATTATTATAAAGATTTTCACTCTGAGTGAAATACAGGGTGATCCAATTATATTCTGGAGTCTGAAATATCCGTGGGATTGAGAAATTTGGAAAAAGTTTCATGTATATGACAAAGTTAAGGTTTGCATTTTCCTAGTATACAGAGTCATTCATTCATTCGAATGGGTTGTACTCTTAAACTGAATCTTTGTATCATTTCCCACGTTAGTGTGAATTAGGCTTGGGTAGTTCGCAAACGACGCAAATGATTCGTACCGACCCGAACCGAGTCGATTCAATGCATGTCCTGCTTTAGCGTGACTCCCGTTTCTTACTTTCATTTGTATATCTCATTAAAGAATCAATTATTTCTTAGGCTTCTCAGTTTTTTCTTATCACAACAAACCAATTTTATTAACAAATTTCTGTGTACCCAAATAACCGATGCTCTGTATACACGTTGTTGATTTAGTTGTTATCTTTAATACTGAGGTTTAAAGAGTTCGAAATTTATTTGTGGTACCATAAGTTTTACTAGCGGTTTTATAGTATGTGTATGTGTCAACAATCTTAATGGATGTTTAAGCATTTAAATCTAAAATATATAAGCTAACCCACATTGCCTGTCGTTCATACCAATTACTTTTACCAGTTAAGTATATCAACAATCAACTGAAAATTATAGATAGAAAACGAAATATGAGATTTTTAAAATGATTTTCCCCCTATTTTAGATTCTTGTTGGTTTTTATACAAAAATGGGAATAGAAAAAGGTGCGTTTACGCTAAAAATGACAAAAAGTGAAGCCAAGTTCTACGTGGCATTATACATATCCTTTTATTTATCAAACATCAATAAAAAATGTATGATTATAGTACCTACAGGCAGTACAGACAGGCTTGTCTGGCAATCATTGGTGCTATCAGCTCCACACCGTCAGCAGCCATGGAAATCCTTCTGGACCTACCTCCTCTCCATATATTTTTGGAAATAGAGGCTAGATGGACAGCATACAGAATTATACATATTTCTAAATGCACAAATCAG
>CAJUYH010008503.1:0-15346 GCA_910591685.1 Galerucella tenella
GTCATAGAGACGGTTAAGAAGACCACCGAAAAAGTGACGGCTTTGAGGAAAATACTCCCAAATATAAGAGGCCCGTCGGCAGAAAAAAGGAGGTTGCTGTTGGGTGTGGTGCAATCCACCATTTTGTATGGCGCTCCTATCTGGGGGGGGGATGATGGCAATAGCAAAATATAGAAACATGCTAAACGGGTTGCAAAGGAGAATGCTGCTTATGGTTATTTCGGGATACCGGACCATATCCACCGAGGCGGTGCAAGTTTTAGCGGGAATCCCACCAATGGACCTGCTGGTATGGGAAAGGCAGGAATTACACAGAAGAGGTAGAGAGTACAAGAGGGAAATTGAAGGAGAAGTAAGGAAGAAATGGCAGGAGAGATGGGATAATACCGAAAAAGGAAGATGGACGAAGGCCCTGATAAACCAACTGGAAAATTGGGTGCTCTGTCGCCACAGGAAAATGGACTATTTTGTCACTCAGGCATTGTCCGGCCACGGCTCTTTTAGGGCATATACAAAAAAAATTATGAAAACGGAGGATGATATTTGCATTTACTGTGGAGACAGAGACGACGTAGAACACACCATCTTCCTGTGCCGGAGATGGGAACAGAAACCGACTCTTCAGGGAAATTGAAGTCAATGTCAAAGTGACAAACATGGTTGAGCTGATGTTGCAGAAAAAAGAATACTGGGATGCCATCAGGAATTTCTTGAAAGATGTTTATGGGCCAGAAAGAGAAGGAGGAGAGAGCGCACCAGTGAGCAAAGAGGCAGTTTCGGTCCTGAAGATATGCCCCTAGAGGTGGTTCCAGGGTCGAGACGGGACATGGTGGTGACCGAGGTGGTTTTAGTGAGGTGAGCTCTAGTTGGGGCTCCTCAATGCCATCCGGCTGTTTTGCGTGCAGGATAGCCGGGTGGGATTGACCCCTAACTGGAGACAGTCCCACACTCCCGGGGAAAGGCGGAATAAGTACCCGGGGCCTGTTTCCAGGTTTCCACCTGACAAAAAAAAAGGTTAGGTTAGGTTAGGTTAGGTTAGGTTAACCGGGGGAGACCAGCCCGGGGAATTTTCCGAAGCTGGAATACCAGACAATATACGAAAATATCCTATAGTAAGAAATACCAAACCAGAGACATACCAACAAATGAAAACCCCCCAGACTAATGTACTGAATAGACTACAAAGAAGCCACTTCTCCCAAATCACCAGAATTGGAACCTTACAAAAAAAAGGAAAGCCCTGAGGCGTTCACTTTATGTGAGGCCATAGACATGAACAGGAAAATCATATTTGACCTAGAAAAATTAATAAAGGAGTTTCCTAATACCCAAAAAAATATAAAAGAAGTCAGCTTGAAATTAATAAGAAACGCTGAATTATTCAACCGGAAAATGATAAAAGACTGGATTGAAAAAAATAAATGGGAAACCATAGATATAATTACATACGATGCAGACACTCAAACTCAAAGACACTTCTCCGACACATCGACTCAGACTGGGCCGTGGCACAGAAGTACAGACAAAACTATACTCACCAATATACAAGACATCACAGACCTCGAAGACTTCCTAAAAGTGGAAAAAATGGAATGGAGTAATGATATCTACTCTCATACAAAACTAACTGTTGGAAACCCACTAAACACTGACGACCAGACAATAAAAGTAGTCCTAGCTGAACCAAATGATCCAGATATGAAATCAGGCATACAGAAGATGTTCAGAGAAAAGTACCCAGAACTTTCAAACATGCAAGGACCCCTAGAAGTATTGGAACAAATTACAAAAATTAGATCAACGAATGAACAAGTGAGTAGGAAAGTGATCAAAATCACATACGATGGTACAGTGGCAGACTTATGGGATAAGCTAAAACTACTAAGCGAGGAAATAGGGGAAAACAGCAAAATAGCTATACACCACGCGTTATGCATGAAAGTAGAATCTTTTAGGAAAATGATTGAGGTGATATACTGTAACACCAACACAAACATTGAAATATTTACTACCAGTAGATATAAATCAGGCGTCATAGAAGAGTCAAGAGAACGACCCACAATGGGGATAATTATAAGTAACGAAGGGAAATCATACAAAGAGATCCTTGGCAAGGTCAAAGCTATAGTAGGGAAAACCACCTCATCAGAATCGATCAGAAGCCTGAAAAGTACAAAGGACGGCAAATTGCTTATGACCTTAGATAAGGACCAAAAGGCTGTGGACGACATCAGGAAATCATTAAAGGATTCTACACCCGAACTTAAAACGAGATAACTTGGCAGAGCGGGAAAAATAGAAACAATACATATACGAGGTATTGATGCAGACACAACTAAAGAACAACTATTTGCAGCTATAAAAACAGCAACCGGCAAATGGGACGAAGAAAATATGAAACTCAGCGATCTAAGACCTCAGAACAATGACACAATGGCAGCCACCTTAACATTACCATCAGAACAAGCGAAAAAAATCCTAGAGCAAGACCATATAAGAGTAGGCATAGTACGGTGCAGACTCGAGAAAAGGGTGAATGTTATCAGATGCAGTCGTTGCTGGTCGTACGATCACCCAACACGAACCTGCGACGGCCCAGACAGAACGAGTAACTGCTTCAAATGCGGTCAGAAAGATCACGTTGTCAAAGACTGTCCAAACGAAGAAGCATGCCCTATATGTGGTTCAGTGGGACACAAAGTAGGAACTATGAAATGCCCGGCATTCAAAACTGCCCTAAAATCTGCAAGAACTAAGGATAGAATCAGACGACTAACAGAAAAAGACCCCTCTGAATATGCCGCTCAGACAAGCGACCAGAGCATATCCTTGGACCCAGATTCGGAGGACGTGGCACCCACAAACTTAAAAAACAACTAGTACACCTTCTCTTCCCTTTAACAAAGCCAACCTCTCTTTTTTTTTTTCTTCAAAACAAATAGAGTCACCTGTCTGATATCCACTCAATTATGAAAATCCTTCAGAGTAACTTGGGACGCTCGAGAACTGCCCACGACCTAACAACTGAAATAGCACTGAGAAGAAACATCGACCTTATGATAGTATCAGAACCAAACGTCGCTATTACAAAAAGTCAAGGATGGATCACCGATAAAAGCAATGGCGTGGCCGTCTATGTGAAAAATAAAAACTGTGGAATTATGTTTGTGAACAGTGAAATGGGCTTCCTGGAGATTCACCTAAAAAATCTTTTCCTTGTGTGTTGCTATATCTCCCCAAATATCAATATTACTGAGTATGAGAGTACAGTGGATAGGTTAATGAACCGTGTTAAAACACTAGGTAGATCACGCGTAATTATAGCGGGAGATATCAATACCAAATCGTCAAGATGGGGATCCCCCGTCACCGACAATAGAGGCCACATCTGGAATGATTGGATGGCGAGCCTGGATCTAGAAACGATCAACACAGGAGAGCCCACGTTTATCAGAGGATCGCAAAAATCGCACATCGATGTTACCTGTTGCTCACGGCGTGTCATGAGCCTGATAACGAACTGGAAAACTCTGGATGAAGAAGTTTATACCCAGCATAAGCACATATACTTCGAAATTAACAAACAAAATCAGTCCAGATGAATTACACTACCCACGCATTAGATATGGAAAAGTTCACTCATGAAATACTCCAGATGAAAGACTGTAGCTCTCCCGCCCAGCTAACGAAAGCGGTCAGAATAAAGATGGAAAAGGTGAAACTAGTAAACCGGAACATGAATAGGAAACTGTCCATACTGGTGGACACTAGAAATCAAGCGACAAAAGGAAAAATGTGTACATAGCAGAAGATTACTCTCTAGAAATAGATTTGCTAACCACAATAGTCTAATAGCCAATCTAAAAGCACAAAAGAAAGAGCTAAAGCGACTCATAAATAAGGAAAAACGGGACTGCTGGAAAAGAATATGCGACGAGCTTGAAGATGACGTCTGGGGACAAGGCTATGCTATCGTTATGCGACAACTTAATCCACCCCCGCCCTATAATCTCGATCTAAATATAAAGGAATCAATCGCCAGACACCTATTCATCACTAACAAGGACTTCTGGCCGTCACTCCCAAAGGCTACACAAGTCCCCTCATTTACGTTGGATGAGCTGGAAGAGGCAGCTGAACAAATTAAACCAAAAAAATCCCCTGGACCGGATGGCATCCCATCAGAACTAATAAAGAAGATAATAGAACTGAAACCGGAAATGATGCTCAATATATTAAACCCCCTACTTAAGCAACAAGAATTTCCTGCAAGGTGGAAGACAGCAAAGCTGGTCCTCATTCAAAAACAGGGAAAACCTCCAGAAGATCCAAGCTCTTACAGACCCATATGCCTATTAGATGAGATGGGCAAAGTATACGAAAGGATGATTAAAACAAGACTGGAATTATCACTCGGCGCGGCAGGCTTATCTACCCGTCAATTTGGTTTCAGAAAAGGAAAATCCACTATAATGGCAGTCGAATGGGTGATGGAGTTCACAAGGACATCGACACATAAATGGGTAGCTTGATAGCACTAGACATCCAGAATGCTTTCAATACAGCGGTCTGGAAATCAATTATAGATAGCCTGAAACGGAAACATATCCCAGGATACCTGATTGCATTGGTGGAGAGCTACTTTACGGGTCGAAAGATTAAAATAGGAAAAAATGTGGAACTGGATGTGTATGCTGGAGTACCGCAGGGATCTGTTCTCGGACCTACCCTCTGGAATACTTTATATGATGATGTCCTAGACTTACAGCTTGCAGAGGGATGCGAAAGCATAGCGTTTGCAGACGACCTGGCAATAATGGTCCAAGCAACAAGCAAGGAGTATGACCGACCAACCCTATGGATAAGCAATGAATAAGGCTCCAGCATGGGAACCCGAATAATTGCTCGCGGATCAAAAGGAATAGAGGAGTAAACCTCGATAAAAAACCAACAACATAGGGGAGGCGGCTATGTTGGGTGAGCAAAGCGATGGTAGCTACTGCGTCCGGAGGCAACCGTTGAGAAAAAGCCTAGAGGAGTAAACCTCGATAAAAAACCAACAGCATAGGGAATGCAGCTACGCTGGGTGATTGAGCAGCGGCTGCTACTGCGTCCGGAGGTAACCGGTAAAAATTCCTAGAGGAGTAAACCTCGATAATAAATCCCCACTACTAAGGTGTAAGGCATCGTGCCGAGGGTATGGAAGGTTTGAGGGTTAGAGCACCGCGAACGATCCCCTTGGGGCACCTGGCGAAACCCCATTGTATCTTGCCTTAGCGGGGTAAGGGCGCACTGCCCCGCTGGACCTACTTTCGTCCCTACTCGTGGGATTCAAATGGATAAATTGAAAAAAAATTGTAGATGAGGAAGAGAAGAGGAGAGAGGAAGAAGAGAGGATAAGGTTTGAAGAGGAGCTGTTGGCTGGACATAAACGAGCGAATAGATCGAGCGATATTAAAATTAGGAAGCAATCAACTTTGATTGGAGAGTCGGATGGTTCGGAGGACGAGGACATTCCTACTGTGGAAAAAAACTTTGAGGAAGTATGTGAGGAGGAAGACGCCTATAACAGAGTGTTAAGGTCGATTTTGTTCAGCGATGAGGAGGAAAGGACAGGAGAAAAAAGGAAAAGGATGAGTCCGCAAGAGAAAAGGGCGCGGAAAAAAGAACGGCAGAACGAAAGTAACGAATTCAAAGGAGAGAGCGCACTGGAGACAGTGAGCAGGAAGATGGAGAAATTGAGGGAGAAAACCAGGGAATTGGAAATCGACGACGAGGAACTCAAGAGGGTTATCGGGGAAATTATGTCAGCAATTAAAAAAGGGTTGAAAAGGGAGAAAGAAAATAGCAGGGAGGAAAAGCCCAAATGTGCTGAGTGCAAAGCATTGAGAGAAATGGAACTGAAAAGAGAAAAAATCGAGAAAATGAGAAATAAAATTGTAGAAGGTGGAAACTTCAATAAATTCAAACAGATCTCCGAGGAGGACTGGGAAGAGGAGGCCTTTGCATGTACAAAATATAAACAGATGGAGCATTGGGAGGCCCTGGACAGGGAGGATTGTGTGATTGCGATGGACCCAGAAGTTCCATCGGAACTAGTCCAAAATTTGAAGAAGAGAAGGGAGGAACTGGTCGAGATGGCCGAGGGATGTAAAGGGGGGGAAATCGACTATGTAGTTAATGTGATCCAGACCTCAAGATTCCGGAAAGAGTGGCGTCATTACGTGGCTAGGCTCACTGAAGAGATGGTGAACGAGGAGGTTTTTAATATGATTAAAACTCTACAGAAGAACATTGAAGAAGTGGGGGAGCCCCCAAAAGAGGTGAATATCCTATTATCGGAAAGGATGGAGCCCACTTTCTTTAGAATGGTAATGGAATTTGTAGGTAGGGGGGGAAAAACAATATACAATATCGTTTCCGATAGGGGGCAAGAGGGGATTAAAAAAAGGGTGGCTAGGGAATCGGTCCTGGTTAAGACTGGTGGCAGACCCTACGCGGACGTTCTTAGGGAGATGAGAACACAAGTGGATGTGAGGGCTTTGGGGATCATGGTAGACAATGTTTCCAAAACAAATAGTGGAGATATTATTGTAAAGTTGAAAGGGAAGGGAACAGCCGAAAAACTAAGGGATGAGCTGAAAGGGCGAGTCAAGGAGATGTCGGTATCAGTAAGGAGAAAAGAAACAACATTTAATCTTCTTGATTTAGACCCAGCGGTCACACCAGGTGATGTAAAAATGGCGTTGGAAAACCGCACTGGCATAAGAGGTGGAATCACCATAAAAGGAGTCAAGGCAACAAGTTATGGGCGCCAAACATGCACTTTCGCGGCGCCTCAAGAGTTAGCAGAAGCGGTGAGGAGGACAAGAACAGTCTTTGTAGGATGGTCCTCATGTAGGGTACAGGAGCGGGTAACTCCCCCCAGGTGCTTCCGATGCCTTGACTACGGACACACCAAGCAGGAGTGCAAAGGGCCAGATAGATCGAAACAGTGCCTAAATTGTGGAAGGGAGGGTCACAGAGCACAAGAGTGCAGGGAGGAACCGGAGTGCCGATCATGCGAGGTTTCTGGTCACCGAATGGACTCCATGGGGTGCCCTGAATTCAGGGATATGACCTACGGGAAAAAACCTGGACACGTTCAGAAATAATTTTAGACATATGAATAGTGGGCCACTTGTACGAGATTTTTTATACTATATACATAGGTATTTATTTATACAAAAATGTTTTACATACACACGTTTTATTTCTACACAGGTTTTTACATTTTTATAGGGTTTTACTTATACACGGGTTCTTATATTTTTACAATTTATTTAGGATTTTATTTATACACGCTTTATTTTACATAGGTTTTTACATTTTTATTATGTATATAGGGTTTTATCGATACAATTATTATTTATAGACTTTTTATTATTTATGTATTCGTCCTTATATTTATTTGTTAATTTATTTACTTATTTATTTATTTATTTATTTAATATAATCGCATCGATGACAAGCATTTCTGGAAGGCCTAGGGTGCGAGTAATGGAAAGAAAGGGGACCCACCTCCCTATAGAGTACCAAAATAGCAATGGCTAAGGCAACTACTCGGCCCGGCATACGCAAAAGCCCTCTCACTCGAGACTGATCTGCTGATAATACCAGAGCCTAATAAAAAAATAACTTCAGGGAATGGCTGGGTACAGGACATGAACAAAAACGTAGCGGTGCTCTGTAGGAATAAAGATATGGGGGTCAAAAGTATACTGGCAAAAAAAGGACATATAAACATCGAATTTAAAAACTTCACTTTAATTGCATGTTATATATCCCCAAATATAAGAATAAAGGAGTACGAGAAGTCGGTAGAGGACATAATGAGCACCGCCGCGTTAAGAAAAGAAGTGTTGATCGCGGGGGACATAAACGCGAAGTGAATTCAATGGGGGTCTCCTCAAAACGACGAAAGAGGGGAGCTGTGGAACGAGTGGTTAGCCCAACTCAATATACAAGTACTGAACAACAATAAACCCACTTTTATTCGAGGCGCCAGTCAAACACACATAGATCTCGAAACATTATAACCTTCTACCGGACGAATTAAAAGAATTGCCTATCTCACTATTCAAAAAAAGAGTAACCAAACTTATTTTTAATGACCAATGTACAAATCTACCCTAAAACCATACTCTTGTAACCTTATAACGTAGGAATTAAAGTGTATTGTCCATTTAGATAGTAAGTATGTTCCTTTTTTTTCCTTTTTTTTTCCTTGTAAAGGCTTCTGAGGAAGAACAGTTTTACTGATCAGTAGTCCTTTTGACCAAAATTATACTATACTATACTTATTGTAATAATCAAATTATTATTTTTTGTTTATCTTGGTCAATAAATCTATTATTATTATTATTATTATTATTATGTCACCTTGGCGAGTTTAGGAATGTCAAAAAAAATACAAAACTGGGACGTGTTGGACGATCACCTATTCACTCATCATAGATACATTGCGTATCAAATTAATACTGGTAATGTTAAGAGACTGAAATATGGACCAGAAACAAGTTTCAGCAAAAACAAATACATGGAAGAAATTGAGAAGTGGGATGAAGGAGCTATGCATGATTACCGGAAAGTGAGGGATGATATGAAAAAAGCCTATAATGTAGCCAAAACAGGAACAGACAAGCAACAACACCATCCGTACTGGTGGAGCTCAACCATAGAGGAACTGAGGGATAAATGCATACAAGCTAGAAGGAGGAGCACGAGGGACCATGGGAACGAGGCATTAAAGCTGGAAGTTAAGGAGAAAAGAAAAGCTCTGAACAACGCTATTAAGAAAGCAAAAAAGGAAAGGTGGCAGGCTATATGCGAGGATCTCGAAAAGGATGGCCTATGTTATCACCATGAAGGCTTTAAAAGTAATAGCCCCTTATTGGCTCGACGAGGAACAGAGACAGAAAGCGGCGGAATTCCTCTTCCCTGCTAAACAGCAAACGCTCTACGAGAAAACAAGAGATGCAGAAGTCGAGGAGTTTACAGAGGAGGAAATTGCTGCGGCTGGAGAAGATCTGAAACAAGGTAGAGCCCCTGGTCCAGACGGCCTGCCACCAGAGACGGTAAAAATTCTGGCTAAAGTCAAACCAGGTCTCATGAAGATTGTATTCAACGACTTGTTAAGACGTCAGGTTTTTCCTAGGGAGTTCAAGAGTGCGAATCTGGTTTTGTTGCTGAAGCCGGGGAAGCCGCCGGAATCACCAGGGTCATATAGACCAATATGCTTATTGGACTGCCTTGGGAAATATCTGGAGATACTAGTAAAGAAAAGACTAGAAACTTTTCTGGATAGTAGGGAGGGATTATCAGACTCTCAGTTCGGGTTCAGGAAGGGGCGCTCGACCATTAACGCCGCGAACAGCATTAAGGAGGCGGTTAAGAATAGCAAGAGGAGATGGGTGGTGCTAGTCTTGCTGGACGTCAAGAACGCATTCAACACCGCGAACTGGGATCTAATATTGAGATGCCTTCGAAAAATCAAAACCCCCGTAGCCGTTACATATACCGGATCCCACTACGACGTCAACTTGTATAGTGGTATACATCAAATATACGCTAGGAGCCCAAATTAGACTACAGGTATAACGGAGTCCACAATAGCCTGCAACAGTATATATATATATATATATATATATATATATATATATATATATATATATATTTAGTTAACATACAAGGTGGGCTCCACCCATGTTAAATGCATCAGCTACCTTATATTTATGTCTAGATTGATTTGGCATAGTTTTCAGAAGGAGCTAGTTTTGGTCGTTTTTGTGAATTTGTATTTTTTTTTAGTGCGCGTGTATATTTCTAGATGGCGATGTGTTAAAAACTTGATATACATTGTATGTCATATATCTAGGTCAAAGTAAGATCCGATAAACTTGGCACTGCAGCAGTTGAGTACCCAATCACTTTAGCGGTCGGAGTAAGCTCCTTCTGATAGTATTTCATTGAATAGATAAAAAATTACAGTATTGGTAACAAGGTACAAGAAAATCAAAGCTATGAGCGGAATAGTCTATTTTAAGAAATAAATTCAGGAATTGGATATTTATACCTACCATACAAAAGCTCTCAAGTAATTTGACATTTTGAACGATTCAGAAAGGGGAGCTTTGGATTGGTCAGTTTTTCATGGAATATGAATTCAATTTATAATTACTTCCATTAGTTCAGATAATATTACTATGTCATTTTGAATATTGAAAGGCATTTCTTTACACTGTTATTCTTACTGATTCGGGTCTAGAAAAATTTTTATTATATTAAAATTGGAAAGTGTTAAATTAATAATATACTCGTTCAGATTATAATTTTACTGGTTCATAAGTTTTTCTTGACTACAAAAATGGTTGAGTGATCACGATGTTTATTTTTTTTTCATTGCCTTCTTGTAAAATATGTGAAAATATACAGGGGATCCCATTTGAAAAAAAAACTATTATTTTTTGTATTCACTTAAATTTGCAAGTTACTGAGCTTTTGATGAAATATTAGGAAAATTCAGCTGTAACCAAACATTTTTTATAGGAGACTTTTTTTTCTAAAAGTAATAATAACTATGATAGCGGGTGGGTAATTTATGATGAATAACCCTGTACCTTGAATATACTATCATTTGTCGTTACAAAAAATGGCTTTAGCATTTTCATGTCTGTATCTAAAACAATGGCTGAGTAATTGACAAAAATATATTCGATTTCTTTTAACTTTAGCACCCTGTATCTCAGACCCCTTATTAAATATTTTTATTTCCATCTTTTGAACATACGGTTACAATATGGCCCTTAATTTATGAATTATCCTGTATAAGCAGTTTCATAATGCACTTGAAAGTTGTTTTATCTAGTGTTCAATTATATGTATATAAAAATTGAGACTAAGTAATTGACGTTTCGAATAATTTTTCAATATGCTTTTTTTATAATGCAGAATTTATTATAATAATATAGGTAATTGAATGAAACTTTGAATCTAATTTGAATCAATAGGCTACTCCATAGAAAACAAAATATAAATGCGTTATCTTCCAGTTTATGTAAAAAAATACATCCCTTCGTCACTCGTTATTGTTATAACAACTAATCGGTCCATATTTCGAGGGTGAAGGACAATTGCTGAGAGATTCGGGCATAACTGCATATACAGGGTGAGGCCAAGACAGGGCGAGTTCCATCGATTACAATAAAGCTAGAAGTTTAAATATGATACTAAATTTAAGTTGAAATCACAGGAATTTTCAATATGGAAAGCCAATCAGACACTGAAATTAATGTTACCCCGCCGAACATAAGAGACGCAGCACGAATATACAATGCGGTCCAATGTATAGAATAAATTCTAGCGTTATTATGTACTATGTGGAAAAAACCTGAAACAGGTCGATTTTTATTCTCAAATTGAAAATTCACAGTATAAAAATATAATGCCTCCAGCATCCCCTCTAAATTATAAGCACCCTCTCGAAAATTTTAAGTAAGAAAGGGGGTTGTGTGGCCCCTTATTGAAAAGGGATTTTAGTCCTCTGTTCAGCAATATGAAGTTCTTTTTAAAATTTGGTGCAGCATAACTTAGAAAATTAATCTTTAAGATGTAAAATTTTAATTATGTCTATCACAAAACTTTACGTAGAATGAAGATAATATTGTCGCATAATATTTGGAATGCATTTTTCAATGTACTCCACAATTGAATGAAATGTTCAAAATAACCACCATGCACTTCTTGACAATAACTGAGGCGATTTTGGAATTCTCGTACATTTTGTATGACCCCTGAGTTATTCTATTAATTTCTTCCGTTATTCTAAATTTTGAATCAGCCCCATAAAAAGTAATCGAGAGAAGTCAAATCGGGGGATCTATCCGGCCATTCGATCGTTCCACGTCTTCCAATCCACTTATCGGGGAAAACCAGGAATTTTAGGATGTCTGCAGGCTTCAACTTAGGCAAATGTTCCCCTTCTATCCAGCAATCTCCCAGGTGCTGTGCTCTAGGATTCTGAAGTGCTGTGTAGTTGGAAAGTATGTGGATGAAGGACAATGTCCCGTTAGGATCCCTGTTGAAACTCTTAGCGCAGTTTTACTTTGACTTATGCATTCTTTTGATCTCAACAGGTTGTAGTCACCCAGAAGAGTCTTTGATTGTATAAGCCCTATTAGATCTTTCCAATGGTCAGATCTTCTCTTTTTCTCGGCTTTACTTATTTCTTCCAATATTACATTGGGGCTGATTCCGTAAAAGGGTTCGGGCCCCCAGATCCTACAACCACTACGCGAAACACGCTTTTCTACACAAATTTTTATACGCAAAGCAGGCCTTTTCTTAATTCTTTTGATAACCGTTGGAAAAGTAATGCGAAAAGTACACGTTATGGCACTTTTCCGCACCTAAATGTCAAACAGAGATAATTCAACCTAATAGTGAATTTCTTATAAGTGTACAATTTTCAAATTCAAACCAAAAGTAAGTAAGTGATTTATTTTAATTTGATAATTAAAAAAACATCAACCTATAAAGCATTATTTTTGGGAATTATGAACCAAGATCAAAATAATTTATCTTTTGAGAATTTGTTACCTGAGGTTCAAATTTTACAATCAATTATACATTCAACTGATTTTTCTATTCATTTCCATATTGTGAGTTATTTATGTTTAAATAAAATAACTACATAAATTACTGTATTTTTCTCATTCATAAATGTGGTTGTAGAAAAATTATTGTGTATGACTTGTACGCAAATCACTTTTCCCTCTTGCTTTGCGCACTAGTTGTACAAACTACTATTATCAAACTTTTCAACAATTTTATTTATAATTTCACCAATTCTTTATATTCTCACTGATTTTTTGTGATAAATGTACAGTTCTTATGTACAATTTGTATAAATATGTTACGGTTTCCTTTTTTAAATCTGTGATGCTGTTATAAGTAGATGCTGCGAATTGGACTCGCTCACAAGGGTACCGTACCATTATTTATAAAAATGAATATTCTGCTAAATATTTCAAGCGTCTACCTATTGTCGTTATCAATATCGAGTAAAATAATTATTTAGAAATTTATTTGAAATTTGAAAAAAAACTTCCTCACGGGAATTTGAACTATGGTCTACCGCGATGGAGACTGGAATGCTTACTCCTGGACTACCGAGGAATATGCCAGACATCTATCTATAACGTCAAATGTATAACATAATTCCATGAAAATTGACGTCTGTCAGGAGTCCCCTTAAATATCTATTTTATTATGTTTTTCGAATTTGTCGTTAATTTGTACGGATTCTTTTATTTAAGATAATTTTTGTAAATGTACATTCTTGATCCGGTGCTTCTAGGAGAGACTTTTTTGGAAACTCACTCTGACGATTCTTTAAAATTGAAAAACACATGACTTGACGAGTACCAAACGCAAATGCTGATTTGTGGATTTTATATGCATTCTAGGATGAATATGAAATCATATTTGTTCAGTTAACCGATATGGCCTACATTTCCATTTGGTAAACTGTGCAGAAAATGGATAATATACATGTGGATGTAGAAAAAGACTATAGTAGATGAAATAAACAACTTATTTATGACACAATTTTTTTTTATTTAAACAAATTGAAAATGTGCTATTTCTCAAAAAAAGAAAAAGGACAACGATTAATGAACTGTGTGGTACGTGAAAACTGTAGTAGTTGTGTTTCGTAATAATTCATACAAATTCCATTTTTGCAACAAAACTAATTAAAAAGTAATCGTATATTTTTCGGATAATCTAAAACCCAACCTACGAACTGTTTAAAACATCATTGTAATTATGAAAACCGGTTTACGAAACTGAAATACCTTCCTTAGGACCCGTTTTCAACTGTTATAATAGAACAAAAACATGTCCTCGATGGTCTGTTCTATGTGTCTATCAAGATTTATCAATATCATTCAAGTTGCTTTGCATTACCCCGAACAGACCGAGAACACACATTTCATAATATATTCACCACAGGTTGAATTTTTGCCAAAAAAATCGGAAAAATTGAACAGGGTGGCTTCAAATAACACTTACAACGTTCGCATGTAGATACTCCTCGTAAAATTGGACAAAATGATATAAGATTAGTTAGTTAGTTACTTAGTAATTGGAAAAATACAAGGAACATTTTTCCTTTTATTTCCTTAGCGATCTTGCAGACTTTATGGTAACGTTGAGGAATACAAAATGAAATAAAAATAGCTTCAAATGCCAATGGCATGGGAGAGAAAAGGTGACATATTACTCCATATGTACACCACTGGATCAAGAATTAAAACATGTTTTTTCATCAGAATATGCCTTTTACATTTAAAAACGACCTGCCAAATGTCAAATCAATTCACTAGTCTTAGAATTGAGTTGGACACTTGGACGTATTAACAATTGTACTAACTAGGTCGAGTACAACAACATATAAAAGTTTCAAAGAAATTTACCAGTCGTCACTTTTCATAAAAAAGTGCAAGGTCCTTCTTTGGAACTATCAATACTGAAATAATTAGTGGCGCATAAATGCATCCATCAATTATGTGAATATATTTTTCCATAAACATAATAATATATTAGTTCGACTATCGAGCATATTTTTATCAGTAGGTCTTTATATGATATGCTAATATGCTAATTTATAGGTATCATTACTCTTCCAATTTTGATTTAAAAAAAACTTTTTATCTTTAATGTGCCAAACATTTTTTGTTTCCCATACGTGTTGTTTCAAACTAACAAATGCAGTCTCGGATTATAATTTTTTACGAAAAAGGCCTATCACAATCGTTTTATACATTGTCAATACCTAACTGGCAATTTTAGTTTTTGTTGTATTTATCAACTGGTGGATAGTGGCAACACCGCAAGGAGTTCGTATTGCCTGAAATGCTTCATATACGGAGCCTACTTTGCTTTGAAGTATGCAAATATACACCAACGGAGCCTACCGTAGCCGTTACATATACCGGATCCCACTATGACGTCAACTTGTATAGTGGTATACATCAAATTTACGCTAGGAGCCCAAATTAGACTACAGGTATAACGGAGTTCACAATAGCCTGCAACAGTATATATATATAAATGAAGATAGAATTGAAGGGTAGTATTTGCTGACTAGTTAGAAAGTAACTCCACAGAAGTTACTATATATATATATATACATATATATATATATATATATATATATGTTATACTTGCACTAACACAAAAGACTTTTTAAAAAAAAATTATTTTTACTTAGAAACAGATAGAAATGTATGATACGGTTATGAGT
>CAJUYH010008504.1:0-15345 GCA_910591685.1 Galerucella tenella
CTCCCTGATGTGTATGTCAAGGGGAGTGAGACCAAGGATCACCTCCATCGCTCTGGTTGGTGTGGTTCTCATGCCTCCTGTTGTGTTGAGGCATGCTGTTCTTTGAATTTGATCCAGTTTACGGACGACTGTCAGCTGGTTTGCTTTAACACCCCAGGCAATCGCGCCGTACGTTAGCATAGGTCTGATGATGGCAGTGTAGATCCAGGCAGTAACCCTGGGTGACATTCCCCAGGTACGGCCGATGGTTCTGCGACACTGTTCATAAGAGATGTATGCTTTTTTTTACTCTGTTTTCTAGGTGAGAGTTCCATGTTAACTTACTGTCAAATGCGTTTTTCTAACAATTACATGATAAAATTTTCTTGTAGGGGAGCGGTATATCGTGTTAATCCGGACGAAATCTGTACAATTTGTAATCAAAGGCTTCCCGAAACCATCTATCATCTTCTATTAGATTGCCCAATATGTAGCTCTATGAAGCCCCCTGACTTGACATTCCAAATTCCTTACTCCTTGCATTGGATAATTTATCTATTAACTCTGCAAAAGCTATAGCATTTCACATTCAAAATGTCTTAAAACTCCGAGCATTTGTCTTGAATGAATAATCTTGAAATATTTCCTTACTCTTACACAGTTTATATAGGTATATTATGTATATGTATACATGAGTATATGTATGTATATATGTATATATGTGTATGATTGTATGTATATATAGGTATATTTTTCTTTTTCTTTTTTTTTACTGAATGTATTATATTTTATTTGTTCACTCTTGCTATGAAAATGTATATTTTTTAGAAGCAATAAATTATTGAATTGAATTGAATTACTGTCAAATGCAATGGCGGCTCGTGAACTTTTTAAGAGAGGAGGCTGGACATTGGACATAAAAATATACTCTATTCAGCCAATTAGTTTAACCTTTGCGCAGCGGTTGTACCTGCAGCTACTTCAGTGACAAAATCAATTTTTGCCCAGCAAGAACCAACGTGGAGGTATAGGTTTCCCTTGCCAATTTTTTTTTTGTTTACATAATTCATTATGTGTATTGCTATTTTATGAAAAAAATTATATTTCAGAACTAAGTTATCTAAAAGTGTATTGGAAAACTCTTTTGAAAAAACATTCGAATAAGTTTTTATTCGTCAAGTCGTAAAACCTTGTAAAATTCATGTAAATCGGAAAATCCAATCTCAATTTGACCTTTAATAGTATCTAAAATTTCATAAAAAAATTGTTTATAATGTGATTTCTTGTCTACCAAATTATATGGTTTCCTCCTTTTCGCGGGAGGAGCCTCATCAGTTGGGAAATTTTCAAATAAAATATTAAAATGAAATTCTGTATTACGGAAACCTGAAATTTTATCAATGAGATGCTTCCAACGCTCTCTTGAATAAATTATATCAGTGAATTTATGTTGTAAAATTTGAAAAATAACATCAGTTTGTTCAAATATTAATTTAAAAGTATCAAGAAAAAACAAAACTTAATTATTCCCGCTAATCATCTAAAATTCTAAAACAAAACAAGCACGCACGAACCCACGCTCGTATTCCGTAGTTCGTATTGGTTCGTATATCATCGCAATTGATGGAAGCTAAGCCTCCAGAGATGTTGCCATTTGCGCTTTTTTCACGGTATTAGCAATAGGACTGGTAGAAAAACGGCAACTGTGTTGAGCAGCACGTGGTTTCGAGAGAAATGTATGTGGAGACTTGCCTCAGGGCACTGTTGTCAGATTCTAAAATAAGTAGTGAAAACGGGGAATTTATTGTGAAATTGAAAAATACTAGATAAACGGGAAATAAAATGAAGAATAACCAATAACATATTTTTGGTGCTATTTGCTGGATAAATTATTGAGGAGGCTGAGCCTCCTTCGAGGAGCCGCCACTGGTCAAATGTGACACCTATTCGAAGACAAATACTATGAACTATAATCAAAGGCAAAAATGTTAATAAATAAAAGTCAAGGTCCACTCATAACCAGTACAATAAACAGCCAATCGGTTAATTCTAGACAGGGACCGGTATTATCGCAAAACGTTAGATTGCCAAAAATATCATTACCCACCTTTGCGGGAGATGAAAATTGTTGGTCATCCTTTCATGACAGATTCAAATCATTAATTCATGATGATCAAAATTTATCTATTACAGAAAAATTCTTTTATTTACAATCCGCTTCAAGGCGAAGCGGCAAAATTAATAAGTGATCTTGAAAGTACTGACTCAAATTATGCAATTGCATGGACAATGCTACAAGAAAGGTATGAAGATACTAAAACATTAATAAAAACTCACTTATAGAACATTGTTGATTTACCAAAAATTAGTAGAGAAAACTTCACTGAGTTGAGAAACTTTTTAGACATTTTTCAGTTAAATTATAGAGCGTTAAAACAGTTAAAAGAACCGGTTGATACGTGGGATACGATTTTATTGTTTTTATTGGTAGAAAAATTAGACAAGTTTACCAGGAAAGAGTGGGAAACAAAGATAAATAAAATTAAATCTCCAAAAATTGATATATTTATTGACTTTTTAAAGGATAACCGTAGTATTTTAGCTGCAATAGATAAAAAACATTCAAATGTAAACAAAACCCAAAACAATAATAATAATTTAAGGCACTTGAAGATACATAGTCACCCCTCAGTGGAAAATAGAGAACAACATTGTTTATTTTGCAATAGAACAGATCATATAATCTATTACTGTGAAACATTTCTAAGGCTCGACAATTTGTCTAGATTAAATAATATAAGAAAATTAAAGGCTTGTGTTAATTGTCTTCGTGAAGGACACATGGCTAACGTTTGTAGAGGTTATTCTTGTAAAATCTGCAATAAGAAACATAATGCATTATTACATTTAGATAACAATCAACACAAAGTAATGTCCGATAAACTTAACTCTGATCTTAGGAACGAGTTCAAAATAGGAGAAAATAATTCAGAAACAGCTATTGCAGAATCGTCTCAGTTAAATTTGCCAATTAAAGAAATGAGCCTAAATTCAACAAATATTATTACAAATACTTTTGAGCTGTTATCTACAGCTATAATCAAAGTCTTTGACGTCAATAATAAACCCGTGTTGTGCAGAGCCCTACTAGACTCTGGAAGTCAAAGTTCCTTTTGTTCAACAGAAATTGCTAACAGATTGAACTTACCATTTCAAAAAGTTTCTATTCCTATAATAGGTATTAGCGAGCTAGATTCAGCAAACGTAACTAAAATAATAATTGTACAAATAAAATCTATTCACACATCATATGAAGTTAAATTACCATTTTTAATTATGGATAAGATCACAGGAAATATTCCTCAATATAATTTAGATAGCGCCAACATTAAAATACCTGAAAATTTAATGTTAGCTGATAAAAATTTTGACACTTCATCTAAAATTGACATTTTACTCGGTTGCAATATATTTTATGACCTTCTATTAAGTAATCAAATTAAGCTAGGAAGAAACCTTTCTATTCTACAAGAGTCTCATTTAGGATGGATCATTTCTGGAAATTTTAATGTCAAGGCAAATACTTCCTTTTGTCATTTGAGTAAGATAGATATTCAGCAACAATTGGAATCCTTCTGGGAGATAGAAGAAATATATGATAAAAACATTATTTTTTCAAAGGAAGAAAATGAATGCGAGAAGCATTTTTCCAAAAATTTGTATAGAGAAAGTAACGGTAGATTTGGAGTAAGATTACCTTTAAAAAAAAATTGTGAATCGTTAGGGCAAAACAAAGCTATAGCATTGAAAAGATTTCAAACCTCACAGAAAAAATTAGAACAAAATAGTTATTTAAAATTAGAATATTCAAAATTTATACAAGAATATTTTAAATTAGATCATATGGTTATTTCAAATCAAACTCATTAACTACTAAGTTAAGAGTCGTATTTGACGGCTCGTGTAAATCCATTACCGGCTTATCTCTAAACGATGTATTAATGGTAGGCCCCGTTATACAACAAGACATTTTCCATATTTTACTTAGGTTTCGAAGACATACAATTGCCTTCACAGCCGACATCGACATTATGTATAGGCAAATCAGTGTGCATCCAGATGATTGCATTTATCAGAACATTTTATGGCGTGAGAATAATTCACTTCCGTTATGCGATTATGAACTTAAAACTGTTACTTACGGTTTAGGTCCCAGTTCATTTTTGGCAACTCGTTGCTTGAAACAATTGTCCATAGAAAATTCAAAAAATTTTCCCCGTGCCAGTGAAGTCATTGAAACTGATTTTTACATGGATGATTTGATTTCTGGTTCTGATGATGTATAGATAGCGCTGTAAATTTGATCTCAGACATAATAAAAATACTAAATTCAGGTCAATTTCCTCTGAGACAATGGATCTCAAATGAACCTAAAATTTTTAATAGCTTAAAGCTCAATTATAACTCGTCACAATTTATGGTGAAGGATATAACTAGCACAAAAACTTTGGGAATTTTTTGGTTCGCAGATCAAGATATTTTTAGTTATTCTGCAACAAAAATCAAGTTCAACAATTTATCTAAAAGAATTGTGTTATCTATAATATCACAGGTTTTCGATCCACTAGGATTAATTAGTCCAGTCACTATAATCTCTAAAATTCTATTACAAAAACTATGGTCTCTTAAAGTAGATTGGGATGATGTATTGCCCAAGTCATATGTTGATTCATTTTTTAAATTTTATGAAAAAATTTCTGAAATTAATAAGCTTGAAATTCCACGGCATTTACTAATTATCAGATACTCCGTAATATAAATACATTGCTTTAGTGATGCCTCCATGTCGGCTTATGGAACTGCAGTTTATGTATTATCAAAAAATTATAATGGTGAGCATTTGTCGCGTTTAGCATGTGCAAAATCCAGAGTAGCGCCTCTAAAAACTGTAACATTGCCACGACTTGAGCTTATGGCTGCACTTCTAGGAGTTCAGTTGACCAAAAAGGTAGTAGAGTCTTTAAGGCTATCTTTCGATAGAATTGTGTACTGGTGTGATTCTACTATTTCATTAGCTGGGATAAAAAGAGAACCAAGCACATTAAAAATATTTGTGTCAAATAGAGTTTCTCAAATACAGAACCAAACTGGTCAGAATGAATGGAGATATGTACCATCTAGCAAAAACCCTGCGGATCTTGTCTCCAGGGGAGTCGTACCTTCCAAAATAGGTGATTGTAAATTATGGTGGGAAGGACCATCATTTTTATCAAATCCTGCCGATTGGCCGGAACTTCCTCAAAGTATCTCAAGTCACGTCAGTGAGTTACCTGAAACCAAAAATGTAATATCTTGTACTTCTTTAGAAAATAATGTATTTAGTAAAATTGATATATTGACAAGATATTCAAGTTATACACAATTGCTACATGTTGTTCCATACTTACTTCGTTTTTCCTTCAATTGTAAAAAATCAATAGAAAATAGAACACTAGGTAAACTCACAATTACTGAAATTGACCATGCTAAAATTGTCCTAATAAAACTTGTCCAGTATAACAGTTTTAGAGCTGAAATAGATAAACTTCGGTCATCTAAACCAATCTCTAACAAGAGCAAAACGTTATCTTTATCGCCGTTTTTGGACTCAAATCAAATTCTGAGAGTTGGAGGTAGACTTCATAAAGCAAATTTAGATTATAATAGGAAACACCAAATAATATTACCAGCTAAAAATCCGTTAACTGAATTAATCATTAATTATGAGCATAAAAAATTACTACATGCGGGCACCCGAGGTGTACTGTCTAGTTTAACGAAGGAATTTTGGCCTCTTTCTGGACGTCAAGCGATAAGACGAGTTCTAAAAAAATGTGTTAAATGCTTTAGGGTCAAACCTCATGAAAGTTTTCAGAAGATGGCTGATTTACCAGCCTCTAGAGTTACTCCAGCTAGAGAATTTCACACTGTAGGTATTGACTACGCCGGACCTTACTTAATAAAGCAATGCAAAATAAGGAATAAAAAATATATCAAGGCATATGTTTCCGTTTTCGTTTGTTTCTCTTCAAAAGCTACACACTTAGAATTAGTAAGGTTTGTGTCGCCATATTTACTCTGATAATGCTAGCAACTTTACAAAGACTGAGAAAGACTTACGAGAATATTTTAATTTTTGCAAAGATGAAAATGTTCAAACTTATTTAACAGATTCCCAAATCACTTGGCATTTTAATCCACCATATTCTCCCCATATGGGAGGTCTATGGGAACGAGCAGTTCGTTCTACGAAATACCATTTAAAAAGAATAGTCCATGGAACTTATCTTACATTCGAAGAATTTTACACGCTTTTATCACAAATTGAAAGCGTCCTTAATTCCCGTCCGCTTTCACCCCTCACAGAAGATTCTGAAGATTTGGAACCTTTAACTCCAGGTCATTTTTTAATTGGTTCTTGCATGCAATTGTTGCCTGAACCCCCTGTTCCGGATAGTAACAAAATACAGATATCCCGTTACAAGCACTTAAGAATAATGTTACAACATTTCTGGTCCAGATGGTCCAATGATTATCTGAACTCCCTTCAACAGCGACAGAAATGGCCTTCCGTACAGCAAAATACCATTAATGTTGGTACAATGGTTATTCTGCGTGAAGACAACGTGCCCCCTATGAACTGGAAGCTGGGTCGAGTACTGCAGACACACCCTGCCATGACGGAATTGTGCGGGTAGTGACTATAAAAACTGTGAATGGTGTTACAAAACGTGCCATTTCTAAAATTTGTGCTCTTCCGATTAGTGATTAAGACAATAACTTTTATTTATAATTCTATTTTTTTAAGGTTGTAATAAGAGAAACAATGCAAATTTTTCTAATTTATATTTTGTCTTGAAAACTGGATAGTTTCAAGGCCGCCGCTATGTCTAGTTTTTATGTTTATTTGTAAATATATGTTCAAACCCCATTGTTTGCTACGCCGCTGTCCGATGTAAGCGGCTATGGCTCGAGGTAGTGGGAGATCGGCGAGAGTCGCCACCGTCGCCAAGTGGCAGTAGTAGTTGAGTTGTTGAGTAGTAGAATACACGAGGTACTCACTGAAATGTATTTTTTATTTCACCGGTAAGCTTTGCTTACACACCATATTATAATATATACAGTCCACAGTTGAATCGATGCAACAAAGTCGAAACAGATAATGATAATTAAAAAAGCAAAAACAAAATAAAACTGTTTTCTGAAGCTATAGCAAAACAACAAAAAATATTAATATTGATGTAGTAGAAACCAACTAAGAATAACACACAGTCGTCATCAATGAAGAAGTCCGCTAGTACTACCACTATTTTAATTTTATTTTCACGACTAAAATGGGTGTCTGTTTTCAAGGCCGTTCTGATCACTCGAGGGATTTAAAATAACTCTATTTTTATATTGTGAGTAATTTAAGCACGTTCCCAGTACATACTTTTGATTTAAGATATATTTATTTTTTTACCATAGTAAAAATTGACAGTTGAAGTTAGTAGAAGAGAGGTATAAGACCTCAGGGTCTACATCTTTGTGGAGTACCACTACCGGTGGTTCAACAGGTGAAGTATCTAGGAGTGATCCTTGATAAATCACTGACATGGAAGGCTCATCTTGATAGTCGCCTAAGCAAGGTGACAAACACGTATTTGGCCTGTGGCCTGTAGGAGAGCCATTGGTCCGAGGTGGTTGACATTTCACTCAATAATTACATGACTTATCTTACTATTTAAGCTACATCCTCAATCAATCTGTTTGTTCTATTTACACTTTATTCTAATAATTATTTACATGTGCCGAATACAATAATTAGTGGCCGATGATTTAACCTCTATTCATTTTTATTGTCGTCCTCTCTACTTGTCTGTGTTCACTTTTTTTGTCCTGGCTGTCAACTGTCCGCTGTCAGTTGCCACTCCTGTTCGTTGTGATTGCACTTATTTACACTATACTTCATCTCCCGTTTTCACATATATATTAATTTTTTTTGAATCGCCCTTTACTTACTTAGGTCTATTTTTACCAGTTATAATTTTTTAATTTTGACGGCTATACAATGTTTCTTTTCGGCCTTACCTTATCATTATGTTTTTAAATGTTTGTATACAACGTTCAACCATTCCGTTAGATTGTGTATGCGTAGAACTCGACGTTACATGTTCTATATTCCACGAATTAACAAATTCAGCAAACTTTTCTGAGCTGTAATTTGTACCATTATCTGACCGGATTATTTTAGGTATACCGTGTCTAGCAAAAAATGACTTCAATATATAAATTAGGCAGGTATAGTACAATACCTGCCTAATTTATCGACTGGGGCCACTTCTACAAATTTAGTGAAATAATCTATTGCCATAATGTAATTTTTCCCTGAAAAGGAAAAAATGTCTGTGCCAATTACCTCCCATGGCTTCCTTGGAACCTCTGTCTGTATCAGAGGTTCTTTGACATTTGATGTTCTGAAATTTAGACATGTGTCACAATTTGTTATGTAGTTTTCAATATCTTTGTTGATATTTGGCCAATAAATACCTTGTTTGGCTCTCCATTGTCATTTTGTAATATCCATGTGATTATAGTGAATTTTTCCAAGCAAGTCATTTCTTAAGATTTTTGGCATAATAATTTTGTTATTTTCAAATAGCACATTGTTTATACTACTACTATATGTTCCTTACTATCCCAAAATGTTTCAATTTCACCCAAGAAATAATTGTTACTATTCGGCCACCCTTCTAAGACAAATTTCAACACTATTCTTAGATCTGTGTCCTTTTTTGTTTCCTCCTGAATTATTTTAAATTGTTTGTCTGATACCCCAATTATTTTATCTATCAGGCTTACCTGAGCTTCAATTTCTTGCTCCAGTTCTTCATTACTTTTGTAACCATTTATAAATTGTCTGGATAGACAATCTGCTACAACTAATTGATATCCGGTTTATATTTTATTTCTGTGTCATAAGATTGTAGCTTAATAAGCATTCTTTGTAGTCTTAATGGGCATTTTATTAAAGGTTTTTTGGAAATAGATGTTAAAGGTTTATGGTCACTTCCTTCTGTAATTTTTTCCCAAAGATATAATGATGGAAGCGAACACAGCCAAACACAACAGCAAGCATTTCTTTTCCGATTTGTGCATATTGTTTTTCACATTCAGTTAGTGATCTTGATGCATAAATCACAGGCAGGTTTTTTTGCAATAACACTGCACCCAGCTCATTTTTGAGGTGTCTTATGACACTGTGATAGGTAGATTGCAGACACAATATTGCAAAAAGGTCCGGAAGCACCTTACACTTTATTCTAATAATTATTTACATGTACCGAATACATTAATTAGGGGCCGATGATTTAACATCTATTCATTTTTATTGCCGTCCTCTCTACTTCTCTGTGTTCACTTTTTCTGTCCTGTCAGTTGGCACTCCTGTTCGTTGTGATTGCACTTATTCACATTATACTACGGGTATAGTACATCTCCATAAATTCTTTTTTGCCACATCAGATTTAAGGCTACAAATAATTTTAATGTTTGAAGACGTTACAAAATGGGTAAATACGCCATTGAAGCCATGTCTCAGACTGTTGTTTGATGTCAGGAATTTCAAAAATATTTTGGGTGAAAAAGTATCTAGCATTTTTAGTAAATTTTGGATTTGAAGTGATCACTTCACATCGATTACATGTTGATCATATTATAAATTTTCGTATGTAACCCCTTAATCACTGCTCCTGATATGTTGTTCAATAATATCTCAACATTATACATAACCTGGATGCCATATAAAAATTAGTCTGGATTGAATCAAAAACCTCACTTCCTGTCACGTCGGCATCGGTGGAGAAATCATTTATTTTTCTACTTCCAAACGAATTAAAACTTACCTGCGAAATATACAATGGTACAAAATCGTTTATACAATTAGTTGGTTTAATATCTATATTTCATTTTTCGCAAACTAAAGACCAAAGAATTCCGTTGGGTAATGTATAAAAAAAGTTGATGATATTAATTAAAAAAAAGTATAAAGAATTCAAAAAAAATAGAAAAAATAAGAAACAAAAAACGAAGAAAACTATTTTTTGACACGTTGGTTTTTGCTGGGAAAAATAGTTGTTTGTATACTAAGGCCGCAAAATGCTTTTTCGCGTTCCGAGAGAGAGATTATCGCCGAGGCCGCTCCGGCCGAGGCAAGATAATCTCGAGGTCGCGAAAACATTTCGCGGCCATAGTATACACAATAATTTTCGTGCAACCGTGAAAATTACATAATTTCAATAAACATTATGTCCCTTTAGAAAAGACAGTTAGTTTTTGGTTCGAAATACATTGTTATTGTCATATTTCAGAAATGTCAAATGCTGTAGTGGCGTTCAGTTTGCCGGCAGTCACTATGGGAACGGCCGTAAAAATTTTTGTCGGCCGTCACTCTGGGTAACGGCCGCAAAATATCATTCTCTGGGTGACGGCCGCAAAATATCATTTAGCGGCCTCCGTTGCGGCTGCAAAATGCTTGTTTTGCGTCCGGTTGCACGAAAATTAATTTTGTCACTGAAGTAGCTGGTACGGTCACTGCGCAAAGGTTCAATTAATTGGCTGAATAGTGTATATTTTCACAAAAATGTTTTATGTCCAGCCTCCTCTCTTAAAAATTTCACGATCCGCCACTGCCAAATAGATATATCCGAAATCACTGCTATGATCACGTTTTTATCCACAAATTTAATGTATCTTAATTTTGCAAAAATATATACTAGTAAGTGCTTAAGTTACTCACAATGTAAGAATATGGTTATTTCAAATCCCACAAGTGACCAAAACAGACCCTCATTTTAGACGTAAAAATTTTGTACTGTTGGTAATAGCGGACTGCTTCATTAGATATCGTTGTCTCACTCACAACACATCTTAAGGCAGAAGAGGAAAAACATCTTTCAGATTTGACGCTTGTTGGCGGAATAGTTTGAAATAGTCAGTCTTCCTGGATGTCTATGCTTGAAGAATCAGCGAATGATGGAGAATGATCACATGAGGCGATCGTTGTTATATTCTTGGCCCTTGATCCGATATTATTGATCTCATAAAAATCATACTCTCCGGATCGCATGATCCGACATAGAGGAGCAGAGTCGAATGAATTAGCGCTTGCGCAGTAAAGAGGTTTTTTATGGAAACTTGTTTTCATTCTGTCATAAAGAAATAAGTATTATTAAGTCTATTATTATTGGTAATATAACATAACAAACATAAAAAATAATTGATGACAGAAAATTATGACAACCGTACAAAAAAAGAGGCTAAGAAAAACTAAAAAGTAGATCTTTTGTATCAAATAATGCTGACAACGCAATAATTTCGAACGTTCACATGTAGGTTCAAGAATTAGTCGATGTCGACCGTGGGAGTCGATAGATCGCACGGGATAGACCCCATCGTACGAGAGAAGCACCGGATCGTATGACTTTCAAGAATAGCTACCCTGAAGAATTATGCCAAGATTGTCATCTTCATTAAACAAGTCTATTTCTTATAAATAATATTAGGCAGTTTGAAACCACCAGCATTTTTTCTGGAAGAATAATTATTTATGTTATAGAGAGGTTACAATAAGAAACCCACAGAGCAGTTTGAATAGGGCAGGCACGATGACGTATTCCCGCGCATTTTAAACCAGCTCCTGATTGGCTGAAAGTTAGTAGACTTTGTATCCAAACGTTGCAATTAATATTTATTTCTGTGGCTTAAATCATACCTACATATCCACAAAAAGTCTTCAATCTAGTGGTCATTCTAGTAGTTGATGGTTTATTCGTTTATTGTTTAAACTGAAAGTAGAGAATCATTTAAAAAAATGACCTATATATCCTTGTGCATGGACATCATATGTCATACCCAATATGCCTAGTACATGCAAGAAAAAATCGCCTTATGTGACATTAAAATTCAACGTAGTGTCCGAAAATATTCAGGGTGATCTATTCAAAATGACAAATTCATTTCAAAATATTTTCTATGAATGGAGGTGTGGCCAACAAAAAGTAGTTTTTTTGACAAGAATGACAGTTAATGTCTACCATTCAAATCATTAGATTTTTGCAGGTTTTTTATCATTGCGAACATCTACATTGATGTACATAATTGGAATGAATTATAAACGTTAATCCTAATCTTTGACAATACAGGGTGTTCCATTTAAAATAAGCCTGATACTGCACATTGAATGATTTAATAATGAAACTGAAAATTTTTAACCCCCTGTAGAGAGATATTTAGTACTCAATCGTGGAATACATTCAACGAATGTCCTACTATTAGAATTTGTTATATCAATGAGTTATTAATTTTTTTCGAAATATTCACATTTTTTTAAATGTCAGCATAACTCGGAACCCTCTGTATTTAGGTATAGGGAACCATTATGAAAGAGTATCATATTTTTTAGGGGCAATCAGAAAATGCAATGAAATATAGGGTGTTCCATTAGAAAATCTATAACTTTGATACGCCACACTTTATTGGAACACCCTGTATATTTCAAAATATTTTCAAATTATAGTTTAAGTTGGGGTAAAATTTGTGGTATAAGAAGATGTTTCGAAAAATTTATATTTTCTGCTATATTTGTCCGGTCCCGGACTTTTGCCGAACTCTGTATATCAATTGGTTCTATTAATCTAACATTGAAAGTGTTCAATAATTCTTCTACGAATATCTCTTGTGTATTTCTTGACATATTAATAATCGTTCTGTTGAAACGTTCTGCTGTTCCATTTAATTCATGTACATAACCCGGACAATTTTTTATAACAATGCCTCTCTCTTTAGCGAAACTGTAATTCTTACCATTCAAATATTTTGTGCCATTATCACATCTTAAAAATTTTACCTTTTCTCCTGTCAAATTCTCACATTCATTCACGTACTGAACAAAACAATCATGCGCATTTTTATAGCTTCCTCTTCCGGCTCCTCGTCGTCCACGCGACGAACGCCATGAGCTTTTTTCAACTGTTGCTTGGCCGCTGTTTCTACAATCTCTTTGGATATGCCCAACGTCACCACAGCCATAACATCTCCGCTCTTGTCGACTTTTTACAGCGAACACATTTGACTTTCTTTCGTGATTGTCGTCTTTTTTAATTTTTCATCTCCGCCATTTGAATCTTAGTTTTTACGTAGTCGGCTGTTTGGTCCTCTTCTTTTAGAGTATCAATTAGATCACCAATATAACTGTATGAGTCAGGCAGAGTATTTAGTGTATATGTCAGTTTTTCCTTTTCCGACACTTTTGCACCTGCACTTTTTAATTCGTTTACACATTTTCCGAAGTCTCCAAAAATGTCGTCGAGTCTTTATAGTTTTTCAATCTTATTCTCTCCAATTTATTTCGGCAAATAATTTGCAATTCCGATTATTCTTGCAGGTACAGATTGTCAAATTTCTTTATTATTCCATAAGCCGTCGTTTCATCGCAAACAAATTCCAATTGTTTATTCGAAATAGCATTATATATGTAGTTCACAGCTTTCAAGTCATTTTCATCCCAGGTTTCTTCATCATTTACCGTTTTCGAGCGCATAACTACTTCATCGCATTTTTTTAATTTCAAAAATAACATTATTATACACACAATACCACAATATATTTGAAAAAATGTGTAAATTGCAAATATATTGTGGAGTCATTTAGAAACAGTTAGTTTCATTTAAAACCATATGATGAGTAGATTCCACGAAGTGAGGGTTTATACAGTTAACTCAATTATTATACACGTTCTTTCCACATGACATAGTCTTCTCCATCAAATACCGGTACAGCTGCTTCACCGTTTCTCGCCATTTTTAATTACACGTGATTTCCTTCGTACACAAGATACTGTTTTATAATATTCACTTTTCACCCACGCTCTGCTTCCATGTTAAGGTGCGTGGTTTGAAAGTAAACAATACTTTATAACATATAATAGGCTTTATTACCAATAACAATAACCGAGACGATAACATACGACATGCTTGTTCGGCGTACTTTTATACACTACAGTCTATCACGATCAGTGATGCCAACTCTCAGAAATTTTTCTCCCTAAAACCCATACAAAAACCCCTAAAATCACCACAATTACTAGCAATTCCCCCTAAAAATTTTTATTATTCATAAAATGAATAATACATTAAAAACAACTAATAAAATATCATTAAACATAATTTTGCTAATTCAACACCATCCAGTAACCATCAATGACAGTAGTATCATTTGATCAATACAAATTTTTTTAAAACTTTTATTGAATACAAGTATGGAGTATGGAAAGTAGTGCAATTGAAAAAACACAATTAAAATTTTATCCCTAAAAATACCCCCAAAAAATTCCCTGTATAGATTTTTTATCCCTAAATTTAGGGGGAAAATCCCCAAGCTGGCATCACTGATCACGATATAAACACACACTGTCTATGGTTGATTGAACCGCGTCACTTCTACTAAACGGAAGTTCTCCCTTCTAAAGCACATATATGGGCGCACATGCGCACTCTCTACACAAAGTTCACTGGCATACAATATAAATGTATTTTACTCAACAATTCAACCGTTTAAATGTATTACAAACGTTAACCCTAATCTTTGACTTGAAAACATTTGATTGGTTGATGTTTTTATCACGCGCAAGCGCAACCTATCAATCGAGAATTCAAAATACTATGAAGGTGTTACTTTCGTAGCGGCAATTGTCTTACTTCTTTTTCTATTGTCACACTGACAGTTCTCGTCAGGTCTGTATTTTTTTGTTTACGGTCAATTAATATTTATGAAAATTGAATATTATTATTATTGTTATATTTATTCAAACAATATAAAAATAAGCCTAGATACACGGAAAAACATCATCATTTTGAAAGTTCTCAAATATTTTCAGTTAGAAAAAGATGAAGCTGATAATTATTAATTTCCTAACCTATTCGAATTTGGCTGAGTACGATCCTGATGATTTTATTTATCAAATTTAATGTTAACTATTTGTCAAAATAGCAAATAAAATAAACGACATACCGAAAAACCGAATATACGTCACAATCGATGACGCACACCAAGAAGGGTATTAGGTATTGTTTCTTCGTATGGTGTAAAGAATGGACTGTATGTATCTAAACTATTTTAATAACTACTAACATACATATGCACACAATAACAAGGTACAGAAAATTAACAATGTGTGTTTAGTCGGCCAAGTCGGGTGCATGAATGTGTGTTTTTCGGCGAACTCAACTCCCTCTCTCTAGTTCAACACAGTTGCCAGATTTAATAACGGCTTTGTGAGCGTAGATGAAG